>JAJPUD010006694.1:0-25946 GCA_023553655.1 Myrmecobius fasciatus | reverse complement strand
TCTTCTTCTTCTTCTTCTTCTTCTTCTTCTTCTTCTTCTTCTTCTTCATTTGCTGAGGCAATTGGGATTAAATGATTTGTCCAAAGTCACACAGCTAGGAAGTGTGTCTGAGACAAAATTTGAACTCAGATCCTCCCAACTCCAGGGCTGGTGCTCTATCCACTGCGCCGCCTCCTGAAGAGGCCTTATTATTCTTTTTTTTAATTTTTATTTTTTATTAAAGCTTTTTATTTGTATAACATATATATGGGTAGTTCCCCAACATTGATCTTTACAAAGCTTTCCATTATAAATTTTACCCCCAGTCCCCTCCCCTCCCCTAGATGGCAGGAAGTCCACTACATGTTAATAATGTTGAAATGCTTGAGAAGTTATGCAAGAAAAATCCTATCTACAAGAAAAAAAAAGAATCAGAGAAAGGCAACACAATGCAAACAAATGTCAATAGAGATCATGAAAATGTTACGTTGTGGTCCATATTTCATGTCCCTCTTTCTGGGTGTATATGGTTTTCTCCAGTGAACAATTGGAACTGGTTTGAGACAATTCTTTGTTGCAGAGAGCCATGTCCATCAGAATTGATCATCATGTAATACTGTTGTTGCTGTGTATGATGATCTCCTGGTTCTGCTCGTTTCACTCAGCATCAGTTCATGCAAGTCTCTCCAGGCCTCTCTGAAATCGTCCTGCTGGTCGTTTCTTACAGAGCAATAATATTCCATAACATTCACAATACCATAATTTATTCAGCCACTCTCCAATTGATGGGCATCCCTTCAGTTTCCAGTTTCTAACCACTACAAAAAGGGCTGCCACAAACATTCTTGCACAGGTGGGTCCCTTTCCCTCCTCTAAGATCTCTTTGGGATATAGGCCCAGTAGAAACACTGCTGGGTCAAAGGGTATGCACAGTTTGACAACTTTTTGAGCATAGCTCCAAATTCCTC
Organism: Myrmecobius fasciatus; assembly: GCA_023553655.1. Classification (NCBI taxonomy): domain Eukaryota; kingdom Metazoa; phylum Chordata; class Mammalia; order Dasyuromorphia; family Myrmecobiidae; genus Myrmecobius; species Myrmecobius fasciatus. The sequence goes on along the minus strand of JAJPUD010006694.1, from coordinate 24,999 downwards.
TCCAGAATGGTTGGATCCGTTCACAGTTCCACCAACAATGTATTAGTGTCCCAGTTTTCCCACATCCCCTCCAACATTCATCGTTATCTTTACCTGTCATTTTAGCCAATCTGACAGGTGTGTAGTGATACCTCAGAGTTGTCTTAATTTGCATTTCTCTGATCAATAGTGATTTGGAGCAACTTTTCATATGACTAGAGATGGTTTTAATTTCATCATCTGAAAATTGTCTGTTCATATCCCTTGACCACTTATCTATTGAAGAGTGGCTTGAATTCTTATATATATGAGACAATTCTCTATATATTTTAGAAATGAGGCCTTTATCAGAACCATTAAATGTAAAGATGATTTCCCAATTTGATGCTTCCCTCCTAATCTTCTCTGCATTTGTTTTGTTTGTACAGAAACTTTTTAACTTAATATAATCAAAATTATCCATCTGGTGTTCAGTTAGGAGTTCCAGGTCTTCTTTGGACATAAATTTATTCCATCTCCACAGGTCTGAGAGATAAACTATATTACGTTCCTCTAACTTGCTTACAAAGTCCCTCTTTATATCTAGATCATGAACCCATTTAGATCTTATCTTGGTATATGGGGCCTTATTATTCTTAATAAAAAACAACCACCTTTTTCTGAAAATGAAATTTTTATATCAAAATAAACTTTGGAACATTAGAATAGGCAAGGAGGAAATAAAACTATCTATCACTCTTTGCATCCAAGAGAATCAACTAAAAATCTAGTTGAAATATTAAATACTTCACCAAAGTTGTGGGATATAAAATAAAACCTCATAAATCATCAGCATTTCTTTGTTAACAAGAAATTCCATCAGGAAGAGATAGAGAAATTCCATTAAAAATAACTGTGGACAATATGAAATACTTGGGAATTTACCTGCCAAGATAAACCCAGAAACTAAATGAACACAATTACAAAACACTTTTCATATATATAAAATCAGATCTAAACAACTGGAAAAATATTAATTGTTTATGGTAGGCTAAGCCAAAATATTAAAAATAACAACTCAATCTCAACTAATGTACTTATTCATTGCCATTGCATGCCAATCAAAATACCAAAAAATATTTTATGGAGCTAAAAAAATAATAGCAACATTTTTCTAGAAGCACAAAAGGTCAATAATATTAAGGAAATCAATGAAAAAAAATGTGAAGGAAGATGACCAGCCAGTCCCAGTTCTCACATGGCTTTTGCAAAGCAGTAATTATCAAAACATTCAGGTTACTGGCTGAGAAAAAGAGTGGTGGGTCAATGGGATAGATGAGGTAACATAATACCCAATGGTAAATCACCATAGTAATCTAGTATTTGACAAATGCAAAACCCCAAACCTGTGGGGGGAAAAAAGTTCACTATTTGACAAAAACTACCAGGAAAAGTAGAAAACAGTTTGACAGAAACCAGTTATAGAATATCTTTCCACAATATATCAGATAAGGTCAAAATGAGTACACATTTAGAAACAAAGGGTGATGATATAAGCAAATCAGAGTAATATGACATATACTATCCTGTAAGATATGTGGATAAGGGAAGAATTTATGATCAATTAAGATAGTCACGTGATGAAAAATGGATAATTTTGATTGTTAAAGGTTTTGTACAAAGTCAATGCAATCAGGATTAGAAGGAAAATAAGAAATTGGGAAAGAATTTTTTACAGCAAATTTCTCTTAATAAAGGCCTCATTTCTAAATATATGTATATATAGATATATAGATATATAGATATATAGATATATAGATGAGTCTGATTGTACAAGTCATTCACCAATTGATAAATGGTCAAAGGATATAAACAGTTTTCAGAAGAACAAGTCCAAGCTATTACTTTTATAAATCATTACATAGCTTTTTAAGGTGAATAAAGCCACACACACATACATGCACAGACATGCGAGTTAGGTACTGTTATAACTATATTTTTACAAATGAAGAAACTGAGGTGGAAAAAGGTTAAGTGAGTTGCCTATATTCAAACAACTAGTTCATACCTAAGGTAGGATCTCAACTAAAATCTTGCTGACTCCACATCTAGCTTCCTATTAATTATGCCAGATGACTTCTCTTTATACTTACATAAGGAATACTTAAATAAGGATAAAAGAGAGGGAAAGCAGATAGGAAGAGTCAGTTTTTAATTAATTACTATTCTCAGAGTCTTTAGTGCTTTTTTTTTTCCTGAAGGAAAAGGTAGAAAGACTTTTGTCTTGCATTCCACCAGCTCCAATGAAATAGCTGCTGTCAGGAATTGACCATTTTATGTCTTCTTTTCTATTAGCAATCTTTGGTAAACCCATTATATCACCAGCATTTCATTTTTAAAAGATGCTTTGAAATACATGTTCTTCATTTTAATCTGAATGACCTCAGATTTTCATTATTGTAATTAATGCACAATTCAATTTTTCCCACAATTTTTGGTAGTTTATTAATTTGCTTTTAAAAATCTATTTCCCATTTTTTATATCAACAATTTGTTTCACAGAAACTGATAATGTGTTAGGACACAAAGGAATCACAAACATAAAAAAGAAATAATCATATTTTACAGATAATTATATAATGAACATTGTAATCACTAAAAAAAAAAAACAAAAAATTTTGATATAATTGGAGGACTAGCAACTGATTAAATGGGTCAAAAACAAATCAGTGAAACAATAAATGACTTAGAGAATAGTAACAGGCAATATGCTAAAACTTTTAGAATGAACTTAAAGGCATCTATAGAAGAAACATTTTTGAAAAGTCACATTTACAGAACATAAAAAAAAATCAATGAAGTATGTGATTAAAGAAAATTAGAAAATAAATTCAAATACCCCCAAAACAAATGTAAAAAATCTTAAAAATTGGAGGAAAAAGATAAAAATCTGAAAATTGTTTATTAACTAAAACCTAGTTAAAAAAACCAAAACTTAACTAATTTTTGTAAAACATTAGCTCATCTAATTGATTACGAAGTACAAAAATATTACTTTTCTAAGCAATCCTTAGAAGTTTACATTCCAGGGGCAGCTAGGTGGCGCAGTGGTTAGAGCACCAGCCCTAAAGTCAGGAAGACCTGAGTTCAAATCTGGTCTCAGACACTTAACATTCCCTAGCTGTGTGACTCTGGGCAAGTCATTTAACCCCAATTGCCTCAGCAAAAAGAAAAAAAAAAGCTTACATTCCAAGATAGAAGAATTATATCATTATTCTTACAAACACTCTTCACATAAAGACATCTAAATAACTGGAAAAATATTGTTTATGGGTAGGCCAAGTCAATATAAAAATATCACTACCTATATTAAATTACTTATTCTGTATCATATGAATCAATCTACTAAAAGATTACTTTATAGAGCTAGAAAAAATAAAGGTGGAACAAAAGCTCAAAAATATCGAATCAAAAAATAAGTTCATCTTTCATTCTCTCCATCTTTTTCCTCTTTCCCCCACTTCTTCCCTTCTCAACACAAAGAAGGGATTCATTTTTCTTGGACTGACAAACCCTCAAATAGAACTGCTTCAACAACCAAATTGCTGCCAAGCAATCTTGCTGCTGCTTTAGTAACAAAAATGACTTATTTTCTGAATCCATAGTTTTAATAGAACTTTTGACTATTCTGCTGTCAGCACAATTTCATTAATTTTTTTATTGTCTGAAAACATCATTTTTATAATTGGAATAAAATGTGAAGGGAAAAAAGGTCATTACTTCACATGCAAGTTTGATATAGTGAAAAAGGCTTGAAATCAGAAGAACTGAGTTCAAATTCTGGCTCTGTCACTTGCTGCCTATATGATCTTGGCGGGAGAGGGGGGTGGTCTCAGTTTTCTCATCTGTAGAATAATGAGATTGGACTACATGAGCTATAAGATCCCTTCTAATTCTATGATACTGAAAACATTACACTTTTCTGACTTTCTATTGGAGCAGTTAGATAGCAACAGAAATCCATGGCTGCACTGGGATCAATTCAGTGATCTCCTATCATGTTTTCTTTGATGGTTGATTTGTTTGTAACAGGTTAGTCCTGGCAGCATCCTGAATCATAAAACAAAAGAATGTCAGTTACTGAGCACTCAGATCCTTGCTTCTATTAACTGAGTTATTTTGTTTAGGAGTCTTTTTTTTTCTGAAGTATTATGGCCTTATCCTCACCTACTAAAGATTCCCATTTCTCCCAGATCCAGTGTTTGTCACTCATCTGAAAATCATGGTTGAAATAACTTAGTCAAAGTGTGGCAAAATCCAAAAACTTGTACAATAAAATGTGACATTCCAAACTTTTTTGAACTTTAAACCCAAGGCCAACAATTTTAACCTTTTAGAGACTAAAATTCATTTCTAGTTTCTTAAGTACATAGGAAGAGAAAGCCTAAAGTTAAATTGCTTAATATGTACCTCTTCTCTCCTGGTCCCATTACTATTATCTCCCATTAGATCAGGATGCAGTGATAGTTATTTTTCAAGATACTTACCATATTAAAAGGGGAAAGTAGATGATCATAATTGCTTTGGAAGTACTTGGATTGATGGCACAGTACTTAAGAACACTGAGCTCTATTAGAAAAACTTTAGCTAAAAATCAGGCCTTAGATTAACTGTGTAATTATGGACAGATCACAGTCTCTGTTGCCTCAGTTTCCTCAATTGTTACATGAGGATAATAATAGCACCATATCTCCCAGGATTATTGTGAGGTTCAAATGAGATATTTTAAAAACAATATAAAACAGACACTATGTGAATGTTAATTAATATTACTATTATTGTTGCTGCTGCTGCTAGAAAGTCAGTGTTGCAGTCTCATGGGACTTCTAAGTTTATTAGGCAACAAGGAAAGAGAAAAAGCAGCTTTTCAACTGCTCCAGTGGGAAGAATCCTTCGAATCTCATAGTTCAGGAGAATTTCTGGAAGACAAGACTCTGGCAAGACTTAATTGTCATTTCTCTCTTGCTCTCCTACTTTTTCTCAACTCACCGAAATTTATACTACTACTGCATAAAATTGCCTCTTCCATTCCCACTCTGGGTAAGCAATCCTTTTAATCTCACCCCAGATGCTAGACATCTTGGGAGGAAAGGGAACAAGTGAAGCAGATTACTGGGTTGAGTCTAGAAAACCTTTATATATTGATTCATTCAGTAAAACATATCAACAGTGATTATTTAGAATGTCAGACTTCATTGGTTGCAGTCACAAAAAACATTTTAAAACTATTTTATATGTGTACATAAATGTAGTTTACATTTGCTTTATTCTGAGCTACTTTTATAAAAGGATCATAGATTTAAAGCCAGAAGGGACATTAGAGGTCCTCTAGTCCATTAATTTACAGATAAATAATCTGAGGTCCAGAGATATAGACTTGTCCAAGATCACATGGATAGTAAATGACAAAGGATGAATTTGAGTTAATATCTGTTTGTATCTAGTGCTCAGCATTTAGCATGTTGCTTTGTGTAAAAAATGTCATTGTTTTAAAAGTTTGAGAGGGATGATAGAGACTCATGCAATTTCTTATTTGTAGGGGGGCACCTTTTTCAGAATTATAGAAAAAAAATTATGATTCAGGGAGGATTGTATTAGGTGACCTCTCGAGATATCTTTTAATTCAAAGAAACCATGATTTTTATAACAATCGTAATATTTTAAACAAAAAATTCTTAGTTCATAAGGGATTATATTAACAGCTGGTGATTATGTATTGCTTTAATGTTTGCAAGTGCTTTTACATGTTATTGTAACTATTCAACAACTTTGTCCTAAGATTAAGAGACAGAAGTTGGAGGAGTGATCACGTATTCCTGCTCAATCCCAATGATTGCTGTAATAGCAAATGTTCTCTAAATGGATGATTATAGGAAAAACATCAGTATCATTAAAATGAAAGCAGACCTGACTTATAACTTACAAATATAAGTAGGGTTTATTTAACAATGTAACAGTTAGCAGAGACCAAAGAATGCTAGAATGACTGCCCATGCTGTAATGAGTTTACTTGCCTCCATATACCTATTATAAATTCCTATATTTAGGGAGAAAAGATTTTCTTGGTCATTTATAGGATAAAATCTTTTCTGACATAGTTTATCAGTAAAGTTTCACTTTTGATCTATCCTTGAAGGATTGCAGGTCATTGATTGGTCAGAGTACAGGTGGTTAAGCTCGTGGATGGTCTTTCCAAACTCAAGACTAGTATTTTGGGCAGTGTGGCCTTGGCAGGCCTTCAGCAATCTTGAGAAGTGGCTGTTATTTCTGGGTAGGCAGCCTGCCCAGTGAAGATTCTTATAATTATCCTGAGAATGACCTTGAAGGAACTATATTTATTTTAGATTGGAATGACGTTGGAGAGTCAAAGCCTATACAGTGAGACTTCCTTGCAAAAGTTACAAAGGTTTCAGTGATTGAACATTTAACAGACAAACCAAGAAGTTAAAAATGACTATAATAAACTTCCCCAAAGCAAAAAAAAAAACAACTATTAACCCTTAACATGTTTTATAGGAATGTTTCTTCCACTGAGGAAATAAATCTTCCAAAACAGAAGTTGTGTTAATGTTTTCAATATTTAATAACAAATAAATGGATTGAATCTCAGGCAGTAATTTCTACAGACGGAAATTTATCAGTGAATGGATTGTTGAGATGGGTTGCTACAGTCACATAAGGCACTGACTATCAAAGACCAAAACTGACCTTGAAAATTTTGATATTCCGTGATTGCAAGCCATTGAGTACTACTGGAAAAACAACTCTAAAATATTTAAATAGACACGATTTCACCTGCAATCTTCTTCCTCTTAATTTCCTCCTGGTTTCCTTCAAAACTCAGGACAAATGCCATCTTCTGCTATTTTTCCTGCCTTGGAAGTCCCTTACTGCTAATGACTTACCTTTGAGATTATCTCCATCCTCATCCTTTAACCTTTGAGGACAATTCCTTTCTTTATATTCCTAGTTCATTGCACAATGCCTGACTCATATTAAGTGCTTAATAAGTGCTTCTGAATAATTTGATTATGATTTTGATTTTTTTGGAGACTATGCCATTCTAAAACCATATGGTATCATTTAAAGAGCACTGGTGTCTAAAAGAGTTGGATTTCTAAATTAGAGTATATTAGGAATACTTTCTTAATTAAGGATCATTAAAAAAGATACAGCTTGCTTGTTGCATGAAGCTGTCTAAATCACTTAATCTCTGTCTCTGTTTCTTCACCTGTAAAATGAAAGGGATTTGAAAAGCCTCTATGGTAACAACATAGGCTTCTGAGACTGACAAAATCATAGATATTCTTCATGTCCTATCTTAATGTATGTATAAATCAATGTGTTTTGATTTAATTGATAATACTTAATGTTTTTGTGTTGAATCACATTAAGCAAAGTTACATTAAATATATAATTATCTTTTATCTTGGAAAGTTTTCCAGAAACTATTTTTTTTTCATTATCACATTCATGAAAATCATCTTCTTTGGAAAGTAGATGAATTTTGAGAAATATCTAATAGTAGAATTAATAGGTCTTGGGGTCAGAAAAACAGGGTTTGAGGAGTAATTCTGATGCCTAATATACATGTCTCAATCTAAAACAAAGCCATTTAATCTAAATAAAGCCAAATTACAAATGGATAAAATGGGGGGTACTAATTTATCCTACATGTCTTAGAAAATGTTATGAGGAAAATGCGTTATAAATTTTAATGAACCATAAGGATGGGGATAATTATTGTATGAGGGCTTTTACAGATATTTATTATATTATGGGTAAGATGATGGCTAAAGCCCGGTACAGCTCTAAAATTCTCAGTTTAAGTAATCATCAGCAAGGATATTGCAATATGACTTCTTTGTAGTAGCCAGGCTTTATTACAACAGTATAGTAGGAACATATTACTAAATCTTTTGTATAAATCTTTTGTAAACAGTCAAACTTAACATTTCTATACCCTACACATGCATCAAACTCACAAAACAGGATTTAATCCTTCCTTTTTGTTTTCAAGACCTGAAATAAGTGAAAGAATGCTAATAGGGGTTAACTTTGTTAGCTAAGGTTTTTCCTCTTATTAGGCCCCCAAACTAATGTTTCTTTAATCATCCATTAGCAGATTTATTTCCTCTATTTTGATATGAAATATAGGTGGGTGGGTAGATCCTGCCTACTTGCCTTCCAGGGAGGGGGGGTGGAAGGTCTATATAATATATAGTATCTGAATAAGCACGCTAATAGAACTCAGAACTGAAATTTGCTACCAATTCAAATCTTCTTCAATCAAGTTCCATATATGGAAAATAAAGCAACTTGAGTTTCTAACCTTTTTTTTCACCTTTTCCATAGCCTCCTTATATCTTGACCTAATTCTTTTTTAAGTCTAGGGTTAAAAATGAATAGCAAATTCTTATATGATAATTCATCAGTTTAACCAAATTATCTCAGCCTCCACTTCTGTTAAGATTTTTATCTTCTCAACTTCCCATGTCCTAAAGAAATGTGTCCTTACATTATAAATTAGTGTATATCTTAACGATCTGAACTGGAAACTTTAGAATATGGAATTTCTATCAAAGATCTAAACTCTCCACTTTACCCATCCCACTCTTTGCCTGGATACTCCTAGGGACATTTGAAATATTTATTTAGGAAAAAACGTCTTCAAGCTTTCAAAGTTGTAAGGGGGAAAGAGAAGAATCATTCCAGGAACATTTATTGTTGTTGTTCCCAGTACTTACAAGAAAGTCATCAAAGGATCATGTAATCATAACTCTAGAACTACAGGGATCCTCAGAGGCCATCTAATCAAATCCATTTTACAGGTGAGGAAACTGAGGCTCAGGGAGGTTAAGTAATTTTTTAAGGTTACAGAGGTAGCATCAGAGATAGTTATGTTACTGTCCTTATGCCAGATCTCTTTAGCTCACTGTCCCCATGCTAGAACTCTTTCCAGCATGTGTGCCATGGGTAATGTGAAGCAAGCTCCAGTTGCTGTCTTAAAAGACTCATTCATCATTATATTCATGGCCTTATGAATATAATCCTCTACATTTCTGCTTTTTCTTGGTGGCCAGAGATGCAGGAAATGACTGAGGAAAGAATCCAATCTCTTTTTGTATAGATCATTTCTCATATTATCCTTTTTGATCTCTACAATTTGTCCTCCTATGGCCATTCTTTGGATAATTTCCCAACTTGTTAGCATCTCTAGGGACCTAAGGAAGCAGAAGTGAGATTTGAAGGGGCTTATTCTACACTTTGTTAGATTTTGTACAGATTTGTTGACCATTGATTAATGAGGAACCAGAGAGAGATCAGAAAGGTGTTTTGAAGTCTTCACCATCAAAATGTAGTAGGACTGGTAACTTCTTTCTTGCTGAAAGAACATGACAGGGTTGTAGTATGTTTTCACTGGAATGTAAATTTCATTACCATAGTAACTCCCACCCCACCCAGCTTATTGTTTCTATCCTCAGGGCTTAGCAAAGACCCTTGTTCATAGAAGTTATAGAGGCAAGAGATGGATTAAACTATTTCTGGATTACCCTCTGGTTCTTTTGTAATAGTGGTGGTGGGAGGAGGAGGAGAGAGAATCATTGTCATTGTCATCATTATACTAGTGGTATAGTAGAAGTAATAAATAATGTTATATAAAGAGGTCTATACTACATTATATATAAATATTGTATGTAATTATTAATATATAAACAAAATTAAAATAAATATAAATACTAAAATATATATATATAAATAAGTTATGATAGAGTCCCTATCTATTTAAAGCAAAACAACTTTGTCTTGAGACAACGAACAATATGATTATAGATTTGAAACTGGAACAGTCCTCAGAGGTTTCTGATCTAATCCTCAAATAATAAATTTAATAAAAATGATAGCTAATATTTATATATACTTGCTATGTGTCAGACACTCTGCTTCAAAATTATTAATGTCATAATAATAATTAGTATGTTTGTAGCATCTAGTATATGCTGGGCACTATGCTAAGCACTTCAAAATTATTGTCTCATTTGATTCTCACAATCACCTGGGAAGTAGATGCTTTATCCCCATCTTACAGATGAGAAAACTGAAACAAATAGGTTAAGTGACTTACCCAGGGCCACATAGCTAGTAAAGTGTCTGATGTTGGATTTGAATTCAAATCTTCCTGATTCCAGACACAATGCTCTATCCACTGTGCCACTTAGGAGCCCTTTAATAAGAGGTAAGTGAAACTAAGCCAAATGAGAAACTTCAGAGTTGGAGAAACAAAATGTACTATATCACTGAAGGGGGACAGGGAGACCTGTTTTGCAAGTAGGTATTTTTAAAGCCCATGGCACTTTGTTAATTGTCACAAGAGACCCCCATAAACACGAGGTTCCCACTGGATTTCAAGTGAGATTTTATATACAAAGAACATTCAGTTAGAGCTCTTTAAAAATTTAGGTTCTCCCACACCAAGCGTGATGTGTTTACTAGAGATTGTTGTTATGACTATAAATACAGTCTGTCTATGGGTGATGGATTGAAGCAAGGCATGGAGAAAGGACAAGCAATGACAGAGCATTGGAGCTTACTTATTTCTGCCGATGTATTTATAGGTTGCATTATGGAGAAACACTCAAAAATGCCTTGCAGAAAAGGGGATCAGAGCCAAAGGGCTAGTATGAAATGTATAAATAATTTAAAAAAAACTACCACATAGGAATTCTTAAAGCTTTTAACCGTGGATCAACAAAGAGATTTTGCTAGGTCTTTGCTTTGAGATTTTTCCCAAGTGCAGCTGGTTCACTGAAACCCATGATTCCTCCAAAACCAGACTGACACATGATTCTCTGCATGGAGTCAGGAGAATAGATTAAATGGCCAATGCAAGACTATTCTAGGCTGTTTCTTTGATTTCAAGATAATAGTAAAGATTTAATTCAATTTTTCTAAGAAACTCTAACCAGCACTGGCATATGCTGGAGACACATATGCAGCTGGAAGAGGATCAAAGAACCAAGAAGCTTTTCCTATTGAAGTAAAGGGATAAAATTAGTGGCAGGACAGCCTAACAATGTATGGAAAGAAAGTTGGGGTGGGAACTTTTAGGAAATTGTGCATCCTCCTACCATTCAATTAATAAATATGGATGCTTGTTTTGTAACAAATGCTGCCAACTTTTTGTTAGGTATCTGATGGGTGCAGTTATGTGTGCCATTATTATTGTTTGTCCTTTTTGGGGGAGGGTGCTGCAATTGGGGTTAAGAGACTTGCCCAGGGTCACATAGCTAGTAAGGAGAATATGAGGTCAGATTTGAACTATGTCTTCCTGACTCCAGAGCTAGTGCTCTATCTACTGCACTATCTAATTACTCTTTGTCAAAAAGGACTGACATCAGAGAGGTGATGCCATGACATAGAAATGAATTGAATTTAAGGGAAGGAGAGCTGTGCAAAAGCACCAGTCTCACTTTCTCCTCAAGATATAGATCAGGACAAACAGTGATGTCCCTGAGTGCAGTGGGAGCCACTGGCTTTTTTAAGCTAAGGTCTTGAACAAGTCTCAGGTTAACTGAGGCAATGCCCAATCATTGATTAAGGCTAGATAAAGGATGAGGCAGAGAATGGCCTCTTTTATCTAGTAAAAAAAAATCAATCTGGGAGAGGAAGACCCTTAATTTCTGGCCAAAAAAGAAACAATTGCTATTTATAATTCACTCCAAGCCAATCAGTGACCAAACTATGACCAAGTGGAACTTGGCCAGGGACATATTGTTCATCAATAAGAGCCAGATTAATTTGGCTTTGAGGCTTGATTTTAACCCATAAACCCCAAGATATCATAGTCCTCTCTGAGAAAAAGACAAACAGCAATGTTTGTGAGTAGCAACAACCGTACTGGAGACCCAACTAGAGCTGGTCAGTTGGGCAGCACAGCTCCTTTCCATTCCCTTTCCTTTCCCTTTCCCTTCCCTCCTTCCACATTGTATAACAAACACTAACTAGTGTTCTGCCCAAAGGAATGTAAATTTTGAACACTGAAACCTCTGTGTGTTTGCTAGACTCCGTGGAATATACATAACATCACCAAGTACAATCCTTGTCTTTCTGTAGTTTACAGGTTAGGGTAAGGAATAATACCTTAATACAAGATATTATACAAGTAATTGTTTGACCACGAGACACTAGCGTACAGAGAGATGAGTTTCTCTCCACATTCACCCTCTAAATCCAGGAAGAGCAAGGGAAGCTTGTATTGTCTTCCTGTGCAGAACATGGATATGTCCACTGATATGTTATTGAGAATATCATTGAGAATGTTTCTTAGCAGTTAGGGATTATTTGGTGGCCTGAACAATTGTGGGTCAATCACTGTATTGTGCTGAACATATAAGAGTCCAGGTCTGCATAGGTCCTTTTTGAGCAATCTTGAGAGCTGAGCACAGACTAGAGAGCTATAGCAGATCTAAGAATTGTCTGGTCCTGGAAGGGTATAAGAAGGGAAGACTACACATCTCCACAAACTTCTCATAAGGAGCCACAAATGACATTAACAGAAAAATGGTCAAGCTTCTCAAACACTTGGATCCCAGTGGAAACTGAATTAAGCTGAATTAAGCTCTGTCCTTTAGGACAGAGAGGAATTCAACAGGAAAACAGGGAAGCCATTCCAGGTCTCTCTAATTATTCAGTCCTATCATTTTGACTCTTATCAGAAGGAAAATGAATTTTGGGGTGCTCAGATTTTCCACTTAGTCTCACCTATACTCCAGGGAATTATACATTATATTAAATACATTATGCATTATATATAGGCTTCCATTCTTATAGTTATTTCCTAGAGGTTTGGATTCTTCTTGGAAGGAAAATGAATCTGAGATTTTAAATTCCACATTCCACAGTAAGGAGAGTCAAAATACCAGAAGTATAAAAGCCTAGGATCTGTTTGGGGGAAGAAAGTAATCCAGTTTGGTTTGGGACATGTGGAGGAGTAATATGAAATGAGATCAGAAAGATGGAGTGCCAGAGTTGTGGAGGGGTTTGAATGCTAGTTATAGTTAATATTTAATGAGATTTTACTGTGAGTTCCTGAGCAAATTGTTTTAACACTCTGAACCTCAATTTTCTAATTCATAAATTAGGAATAATAACACCTAGCTCACTGTGCGGAACAAGTGAGAAAATAAATGTAAAACACTTTGAAAATCTGAAAAAAATACTATGTAATTTTTGTTTATCCTTGAATGTTGTTCAAGAAAAAGGCCATGCAGTGTGGTGATTGTTTGATATAAAGAAAAGATTGAAGAAGAGAGGATTAAGTTTGGAAACCTAAAAAGGCTAATGCAATAATCCAGTTTATGGTAGTATAGGTCCATTCTTGGACAATGGCAATAGGTCTAGCAAAAAAGGGACAAATGCCAGAGATGTTATAGAGATAGAATTGACAAGACTTGATAACAAGTTGAATAAGAGAGATTAAAGAAAATGACAATCAAGGATAACTTCAAGATAGTCTCTAGGGAATATCAGGTAAATGATGGTACCATAGAAACGATAAAACTAGAAGGAAGAACAGGTTTAGAGAGAAAGATTTTGAACCCTGTTTCAGATATGTTGAATTTAAAGTGTTGTGGGTGGAGGAGCATCTAAGCAGAGATGTACTATAATCAGTTGGAAATGATAGTCTGGGAGATAAGGAATTTTTCCATTGTATTTATAATCCCAGTGCCTACCATGATTTCATGTATCTCCTAACCTCAGGAATGCAAATCCTTTTCATTCCATATCAAATGCAAAAAGTTAAGGCAAATACATTCAATGACCAAGAAAAAGGTAGAAATGGAGTTCCAAGAAAGCCAACTAGATTTGGAGATATATTCTGGTCAAGAGAACAAATGAAGTAATCTCTAGGGAAATAGTTTGATAGCTATGACTAAAGCATCTGTTCATTTCCAGTGTGTGTGTAGCCTCATTCCTTTTCTTTCCTTAATGTAACAAATTTGTATTGAGTCAGCTGAATAATTGGAATCATACATCTAGAACTTTAACAGGCTTTAAAGGTTACTAATCCAACTCCTCCCCATCTTTAAATTTTGCAGATGAGGAAATTGAGACTTAGAGAGTGGATAAGGGATTTACCCAAGTTCACACAGATAGTAAATGTCAAAGGTGGGATTTGAACTCAGGACCTCTGACTTTAAAGCTGGAGCTTTTTCTGTTGTATCTACTCTGATAACTTTTTTAATCAGAATTTTCAGTTTGTCATTCATTTCTTTTATTAATTTTCTCTGCTCATCTATTCAGAAGAGGCTTGCATGTCCATAAGTTTTGCAGAATCTGTTCACATGGTAGGCTCCATCTATGAATTGAACAAGACTGGAGCCTGCCATAGATTGTTTAAAGCAATAGAAATTAGAAATGTAAGCCCTAAATTAAATCTTTTAAAAATACATAAAATTCTTTATCCTTACTAAAAGAGCATGCTTGGCCCAGCTTTAAAAATTTCAGGATCAAAACAAATTGATAACCACTCCCAGATGTTAATCCAAGGTACCCTCTCTGTTATGCCATAAACAGAATAAAGTTAAAAATTGGGTGGTCAACAAAGGTATTATGTTTCAAATCTTCCATTGACCATGCCCTGACTCCAGCTTAAAGTTGGAGTCATCCAGCTCCTTTTAGGTGCTTTTTCTGTTAGATTAGTTAACCACTCTCTGAAAAGGAAAAAAAAAAAAGAAGTTATAAACACTTTGAGCTATACCTAGAAGTGAATGTGAGATAATTCAGAATTTGGAGCTGAGGTATCACTTCCATTTGAATAGTTGAAATCTATAGGCAAACTTGTTGGGATACCCCAAAAGAACACATCAGCAGCCTATGATTAACCACCTTATTTCACAGCTTATGTCTCACAAACTATCCTCTAACAATCTGAAGTGGGGATAGCCTTTTCATCACTCATTTTTTAAAAATCCCTTTAAAAATTACTTAAATTTAGTTTCATTAAAGAAAGACTTTCATAGACTCAGTTTTAAATTAAAAACAAAAACAATGGGCCCTATTTTTTATTTTCTTTCTTTCGCTTTCCCTTTTTCATTGTTCTCTAATTCCTCTGCTTCCCTTACATTGTCATAACTTCTGTTTCCTGAAGAATAATGCACCCCTTCCAAATAATGATTTTCACAAGCTAATCTCATGATTCACTCAGGTTCAAGGGAGGTTGGAGAATGCTCATCTAAAAAGATTCAAAACAGAGAATGGCAACTATAAAACAAAAGGAAAGTGATGGAGTCACCATATGGGTTCAAATCCTACGTCTGGGGCTTACTGATGTGTCACCTTGAGCAAGTAACTTTTACTTATCTGGGTTCTCAGTTTCCATATCTATAAAATGAGGGAGCTAATTGCACTGATTTGTGAATTTATTTATAAATCTATGTTTAAGATTCCACATAATTCACCAGGTTCTTTCTAGGAGGTAACATATCAGACTTGTGTATTTTTCCTGTCCAAATCAGTCATTTAATCCATAAGTCAACACAAGCACTTATAAAGTAGCTACTTTGTGCCAAGCAGGACTTTGCTAAGTACTTGGGATATTAAAAAAAATCCCCAAAAGACAATCCCTGCTCTCAAGGAATTTACAATCTAGTCAGGAAAACAACATGCAAACAATTATGTAAAAATAAGATCTAGGCAAGAAAAAAAACATAATCAACAGAAGGAAGAAGTTAACTTTAAGGGAAGGAGGAATCAAGAAAGACTTTTCATAGCCTTTAAAATTCCAGGATCAGAACAAAGATGAAAACTACATCCTGATGTTAATCTATTATTCCTCTAACAAGCCATCAATAGCATAAACCTAAAAGTTTAGCTGCAACTTGAAGTAAGCCAGAGGAATTAGAAGGCAGAGAAGAGGAGAGAGTTTCATGCATGATGGATAACCCATGAAAATGTGTGTGATTGGGAGAAGGATATCAAATTTGAGGTGCAGCTTGGAGACTAGTGTCACTGATTCTCAAACTGTTTGGAGGTGAGTTAAATAGAAGAAAATGTGAAAATTCAGAAAGAAGTGAGAAGAAAGGAAGTGGAGGCATTAATTATAGATGGCCTTAGAAAGGGTCAGAATGCTTTGTACACCAAAAAAGAATTAATGGAACCACTGGAATAATTTGAAAAGGGGTAATGACATGGTCAGACTTTCATCTGGGATAATCAACTTGAAAGCTGAGTGTTTAGTGGACCGGAATAGGTCGAAACTTGAGGCAGGGAGACCAACCAGTAAGCTATTGCTGTGACAAGATGGCAGTATCAGGGAAGAAGGGATGTATAAGAGAAGTGATGTAAAGGTGGAAATAGCATAATTTGGCAACTGTTTGGATATGATGGGTGTGAGAGAATGATACTTTGGAGATGATGATTTTTTTGCAATCCTGAGTCAGGAAGATGGCAGTGCCCTTCATGGTAACAGAGAAATAAGGAAGAGAGAAGGATTAGGAGGAAAAGATAATGAGTTCAGTTTTTTGACAGATTGAGTTTGATGTTTATGGGACCTACAGTTTAAAATCCTACAGTTGAAGATTAAAAACTAGAATTCAGGAGAGAAATTAAGTCTGGAAATAAGCAAGTAAAACAGTATAGAGGGAGAAAAGATGAGGCCCCAGAGCCTTGGTGACCACTCATAATTAACAGCAATGACCTGAAAAGACACTGAGAGAATAAAAATACATAAGGGGAGAAACAGGAGAGATAGGTGTCATGAAGACAAAGAGAAAATCAAGAAGAAGAGAGTGATCAACAGTGTCAAAAATTGCAGAAAGGCCAAGAAGTATGAGGATTGAAAGAAGGGGCTTCATTTTTAGCTTTGGCAATAAGATCAATTAACTTTGGAAAAAGAAGTTTCAGTTGAGTGATAATGTTGGAAGTCAGACTGCAAAAAATTCAGAAGGAAGCAAGAGGAAAGGAAATGGAGGCCTTAATTGTATATGATCTTACCTAGAAGTTTAGGCACAAAAAGGATAAAAGAACTAAGATGATAGCAACAGGGATGGATAGGTCAAAAAAAGATTTTTTCAAGATTGAAGAGGACATGGACATGTTTGTGCATAGCTAGTAGTCAGGGAAATTTTGAAATAAATGAATTATAATAATAATAATTGGAGGGAACTTGTGGAAAAGAAATTCAATCACTTCTGAATGTTGAAAGGTTTGCCTTTTCAAGAAGAAAGAGTTCCCTTTTCATGTAAGGAGATAGTGGGGGAAAGGCATTTGAGTTATTTGAGATGAAGAGGAGGGGGGGAAAGAGATAGTTCATGGTAAATTAGATCTCTTTTTTTCATTAAACTATGAAGAAAGTTTCTCAGATGAGAAGGTGGAGGAGGAGAGAAGAGCCATCTGGGATATGAGAAGAGATAAAAACATCTGAAAAAGTTGCTCTGGTGAGTGAGATAATGAGTCAATTAGAGGCATTTAAAAGGCTCTCTTTTATAAATTTCTTATTCTCGCTCAAGAAAACTAACCCCAGACTGTTTCTCTTCTTGTAGATCAATATGTTCAGTTGGAAGTTAGTTATCAGGTTCAGACATAACTCTTTTTCTTATGTGTTTATTTTTAACATTGCCTTCATTTTCTAACATTTCCTTCTTTCTTCCTCCACCCAAAAAACAATTCCTTGAAAAGGGCAGTTCAGCAATACTAAGCAATACAATAAACTCCCTCCTCCTACCTTTATAAGGAGTGGAGGGAGATGCATTCCTCTATTTTTTTGTGTGTTGAGTTTGATTGTTATAATTAAGCAGCAATTTCTTTTTTTTCTTGAATTAAATACAAAATAAAAAAAGAGAATTCAAAAAAGAGAAAAGGAAAATAAACAAAACAAAAACATTGTCATGTTCCCAGCAGAACATCAATGAGAATTTGAATTATATTGCAATAAATTTCCATTTCAAGAAAGTATCTATAATAATAGAATAAACTATATTTATGTGTTCATCTTTTCTTCAGCATTCAGTTTCCATTGGTTTTATTCTTTCCATTTATGTCATTGTAGTAATTGTACTTATTTGTTTTCCTAGTTCTTATTACTTTGCATCAGTTTTATATCTTCCTACTCCCTGTCTTCTTTAAAGTCAATATTTATTATCGTGGTGTAACATTTAATGGAATAGAAAAAGTTAAATATTTTCTATTTGCCAAGCATGGTGCTAAATGGTGGTGATATAAATAGAAAATTGAGACAATGCTACTCTCAAGGAGCTCATGTTCCAATTGGGGGAGATATATAAAGAAGGGTTTAAATTCATATACAGGAAGACAGAAAGGCCAGTTTAGGTAGGTGAAGAAACAGGGTAGATGGCAAGATCATGAGAACCTTGGATAATAATGGCAAGGTCCCTCAAAAAGAAGATAGTGGATCCAGGGGCTAGAGAGGAATGGGGCTTTGAGTTACTTTCAGGAGAGGTAGGGATGTGATACTTGTTAGTGAGCATTCTGCATCTGGTGGAAACTAGCCAATGAGAATTGGTTTGGTTAAAAAAAATCTGGGGGAAAGCACCCTGATTCACTTTGCTTCCAGATCTTTTTACTACACTGAGTTCTGCTATAAATATTCTGGAATACATTGGACCTTCTTTCTTTGATTTCCTTGAGGTAAATAAGACATGATTTTCCAATTAATGCATCCATTGATTCTGTTGCTTCTACATATGAACAATTCCAAGTTCACGTCTTATATTCCAAGAGTTTCTAGATCTCAATTGTTCTAATGAAAAGTAGCAAAAGTATAGGCCATCTGAAAATTGTTGATGTTTGAGTTGTAAGTTGGCTTTACATTTGAATATGGCTATCTTGGTGGAAGTACACTGGATTTGTAGACAAGAGTACTTGAGTTCAAATCTCAATTCTGACATCTATTAATCATGTAGCCATGAGGAAATCACTTAGATTCTCTGACCCTCAATTTCCTCATCTGCAAATTGCAAAAGATAACACTTGATTTCTACTTCTCTGAGGCCTTAAGAAGAGAGTACTTTGTAAGCATACAGTATTATATACATTTTTATTTTCTAAAAAAGGAAAACTTATTATGAAGAATTGTTTCAGGAGAAACTGAAGAGCTATCCAATTCCCTCAATTTTTCTTCCAGTCCCCATTATATTTAGGGGTAGATAACTTTTCATCAGTATAAGAGAGAGAGAACTTTTTGTCCTGCTTTAAGAAGCTGAGAAATTGGATACAAATTTTGGTTTTAAAAGGTCTTGTATGAAAGGCAAATAGAAGGAAGTAAAGATATCAATAAAGCAATTAATTAAATAAATGCTATCAATAAGTAAAAAGTCATTTATTTTAGCTTTAGGAAGGATCTGAACATAAAGACTATTGCTGATTCTCTCTGAAATTCAAGTATCCTATTTTTGGGGGGAGGGCAACAAAAACCTTGCTTGGGTAGATTCCTGCAAATGGTATCTTTTTTGATACCATTATTATCATGTACCTGTAATTTTTGTTCTTGAGCCCACCAAAACCCCATTCCTTAGGGACTTTGCTATGAGTTCAATTAATCTTTCAACTACTATCAAAAGAAAAAATGTTGGCTCTACTCAGCTTATACTTAATAATCACTATGTGAAAAAAAATCTGACTAGAGTATGAAATCTCTTTTCATCAGTTTATATTATATGATGTGGACAGATATCCATGTGGATCCTGTCTGAACAATGGTTGTTGCTATAGTGAAGTTTAGTCTTGGCTGGAAGCCTGGGCAGCCATCAGAACAGCCTTAAGACTACAAGATGAAAGCATAGAGCTCTTCAAGGAGCACTGAATTCAAACCATTTATCTGGAATTCAGCCCTGTTAACTCAGGACTTGTGTCCTAGCCTGGCAATTTGGCAACATCTATCAGTCCTTCTGAAGTTCTCTTGGTGACACCTATTTAGGCCTATACAAACTTATTTTATCATGTTTCAAGGAAATATTTTTAAAAATTATATTCAGGAAATCATTAAGTGTAAAATAACTTCAAAGGATTCCTACAGAGATTAAATTAACTGAGACTCAAGACCATTCCCTGCTTCCTTCTTGGTGGGAAAGTTGGCAGATTGCCAGACAGCTAATTTGGCAAACAATTTTTTGAAAGTTTTGTTGTTTTTGGAGTCTGGAGATTCAAGAACTCCTTTATAAATGTTGCTTTCTTTCTAGGAGATAATAGAAGATTGGTAGAAAGAATGGAGAGCTATCTTGTTTCCCTTCTACTTTTGCTGAAAGTCTGAGGGAGAAGCTCTTTGAGTCCCTTAAAAATTCAGAAGACCTGGAGGGCTACCCTGATTATTTTCTCTATTAATGTAAACCTTTGAAACATTAAATGCTGACAATTGTTGCTCTTATTTTCAGATTTGCATACTAGCTTGTAGACATTTTGTGTTTTTTTTTTAATGTTATCTAAAATGTTGGATATCATTTTCAGTTACAACATTTACTTCATCCACATGCTGATAAAAATGTTGAACATAAAGTAAAGAAGAGGTATCTGGGACACACTCAGAATCTCTCTCCAAATTAATTCAATGATCTATGATTTAAAATGCCAGTATTTCTTTAGTTAACAATTTTGAAGTAAACAAGTATATTTAATCCAGAGTCTAGTTCCATTTACCAGACCTATTTGTGTTTGAGATCATGAGAAAGTTATTTAACTCCTTAAGCCACATTTACTTAATCTTTATATCAGTATACTGAGGGAACTGGACCAGAAAAATCATTAAGGTGCTTTTCTATTCTAGCTTTAAAAAGTTTCCAAAATTGTAAGCCCTCAAAGATTCTAAGACTGTGAATGATCTAACTAGAAAAGCAACATTTATTTAGACTTTTGGTTGATACATTATATCTATCTTCCTTACCATGTAAGCTATGGAACATTTTCTAAGTTAAGTATTTGTGACGCAAACATTTTGTCTGCTATACTTGAGGAAAAATCAGATTTGTGCCTCTTTAGATCAATTTAAGTGGTCTTTCAAAAGACCACAACATATCAAGACTAAAAGTAAAACACCCAAATTCTAATAATAAGGCACTCATTCTTTTTATAAAAATATTCCCTATCAATTTGAAAAGATCATAGCACAACTTTATGCATAGTAGCATTAAGCGACAAACACTTATAGGCATTGTGCCAAAATAAGACTACAAATACAAACAATCCCTGCCCTTAAAGAGAGTCTAATGGAGAAAATACCACACAAAATAGAGCTAAAAAGGAAGAGGAAGAGGGGGAAAAATGTGCAGGGAGGAAATGTGCAGAAGAGAGTTCAATGTTGAGATCCAGAAAGTTAGAAACAGTGCTGGGAAGGGATAAAAGTTTAGCTGGTCTAGAATTTCCCCCCCCAAATGGAAGCTTGGAGAGAAATTCACTAATGGGTATAGGGATAATACAACATGGCAATACTCCAGGGTGAGGAGATGTGAGGGAAACTGTAGGATAAGACAACAGTTTAACTTGACAGCAAAGTCTATAGAATGTCAGAAGCAGAGCTGGGAGGGGAAGAATATTATGTCAAAAATAGGGGAGAATTTAACTATCATATAGTCTAAATTTTTTAAATTGATATGGAAAATGAGTTTCTAAACTTGCTCAATGTAAATCAATTAATTATTCAAACATTGCCTACTTGTATAATCAAACTTATAATTAAGTACCTATTATGAGCCAGGTTCTATATTAGGCACTGCAGATACACAAATGAATATGAAACAGTCCCTGGCTCAAGGAACTTATATTCTGTAAGGGATATATATATATATGTGTGTGTGTGTGTGTGTGTGTGTGTGTGTGTGTATCTCCTAGCTTTTAACGGGGTCATAATTTTTTTTCTTTAGAAAAAAAAACACATGAAAGCAACTACATGCAAATAATATAACAATAATAATAACAAACATTTATGTAACACTTATGTGCTAAGGCATTATACTAAGCACTTTACAATTATCTCACTCATTTGCTTCTCACAATACTGGGGAGGTAGGTGCTATTATTATCCCCAATTCAAAGATTAGGAAACTGAAGAAACTAAGTGATTTTCCTAGGATCACACAGTTTTTAAATATCTGAAGCTGAATTGACAGGCCTTTAAACTGGTTATGGAGGATGAGAGAGAGGAGAAGAAAATAAAATCTAGATTGTGAGCTAGATTGATTGGAAGGATAATGATGTCTGCTAACACCTATTTAATCTATGGTTTCTGCTAGCCTCAAGATCCTGATAATACTAGCAGTACTAGGTTGGATAGGGACCCCAGTATATTGTGCTCTGTCCATGTGGGGTGGCCTTTCTCATCTCATCTGATACTGGGGAAAATGAAGAGATAATAGAGGGAGAAATCTTTTCCTGATATGAGATGGAAGGAGAGAAGAGGGAGTTTAACTTAATAGTTTCAATGTTTTCAGTGAAATGTGAGATAAATTTATAATATGAAAGGATTGGGAAAGGGATAGCTATATGAAATTTGAAGAGGAATAAAAAAAATTTAGAAAAGACTGACATGGGAATCAAGATGGTGGAATAAGCAGGAAGTTAGCTGCCTTAAGCCTCCCACAGTCACTTTTAAACAACTCTAAAATAGCATCCCAAAACTAATATGGGAATAGGAAAATCAGTAAAAAGATGGGATAAAATAATCTTTTAACCCAAGAAACTTGGAAGGTTTACAGTAAAGGTCTCACTTGGATAAAAAAAAAAAAGAGTGCAGTCCAGGACAGAAAATATCCCAGCAACTCAGCAGCAAGCCCTGCATTAGTAAGCCAGCAGCAGATCCTGAACCCCAATTTAGCCAAGTAGGCTAAACATAAACATTGGAACCCTACACAAACCTCATCATAGTTAGGTGAATGGGCGGATGCCCGAGCTGGGACCCCCTTCCATCCTATGTGCTTAGCTCAGCACCAGGTAAGCTGCCAGACTCTTACAGACTCCAGCATCACCATCCAACCCTTCCTCATCCTCTAAATGTAGTATTGACAAGAGGATCCACTGTGGGCTTCAAGGCACCAGCAGGAGAATGGTTCCATTTTAAAAGTAAGGAAAAAATATGAAAAAGATGAGGGGGAAAAAGGACGAAACAATTTGACCATAGAAAGTTATTATACAGGGAAGACCTAACTCAGAAGATAGTAATGTCAAAACGCACATGGGATAAATCCCAAAGAAAAATTGGAACTGGTATCAAGTCCAGAAAAAACTCATGGAAGAGCTCAAAAAGGAGTTTAAAAATCAAATAAGAGATGGATAACAACCCACTATTTAACAAAAAAATTCTGGGAAAACTGGAAAATAATATGGCAGAAACTAGGCATAGATCAACATTTTACACCCTATACCAAGACAGTCAAAATGGATTCATGATTTAGACATAAAGGGCAATACAATAAGGAAATTAGGAGAGAAAAAGATACTCTGCCTCTCAGATTTGTGGAGGAATTTATGACTAAAGAAGAAATACAGAACATGGTGAAACACAAAATAGAAAATTTTGATTAAATTAAATTAAAATATTTTTGCACAAACAAAACCAACACAAAGTTATAAGAGAAGCAGAAAACTAGGAAATGATGCCTCTAATCAGTGTTTCTGATAATAGCTTCATTTCTAAAATGTATTCTTATAAATTTGACTCACCTTTCTATACAAGTCATTCCCCAAATGATAAAGTCAAAGGATATATGAACCATTTTCAGATGAAGAAATTAAAGTTATCTATAATCTTATAAAATGCTCTGTCATTATTATTTAGAAAAATGCAAATTAAAACAACTTCAAGGTACCACTTTATACCTATCAGGTTGGCTAGGATGACAGGAAAAGAGAATGATAAATGTTAGGGGGGATGTGGGAAAACAAGGACTCTAATACATTGTTGAAGTTGTGAACTGATCCAGCCAATCTGGGGAGCATTTTGGAACTATCCCCAAAGGACTATCATACTCTGCATACTCTTTTAATCCAGTAGTGCCATTACTGGGTCTGTATCCCAAAGAGATCATAAAAGAGGGAAAAGGAACCGCATGTGTAAAAATGTTTATAGCAGTTTTTTGTCAGGGCAAAAAACAAAAAGTTGATTGATACCTATCCATTGGGGAATGGCTGAATAAGTTATGATATATAAATATGATGGGATATTATTGTTCCATAAGAAATGATGAGTGGGATGATTTTAGAAAAGCCTGGAAAAACTTACATGAACTGATGCTTGAGTGAAGTGAGCAGAACTAGGATGACATTGTGCATAGTAATATCAAGATTATGTGATGATCACCTATGATAGACTTAGTTCTCTGCAATACAGAGATCTAAAACAATTCCAATAGATTTGGGATGGAAAATGTTATCTGCATCCCGAAAGAGAACTATGGAAACTGAATGATGATTAAAGCATGCTATTTTTCACCTTTTTTGGGGGGGATCTGCTTTTTTTTCTCCTGGTATTTCACTTATGGTTCTAATTTTGAAAATATATCTAAAATAACTGTACATGTACAACCTGTGTCAGATTTCTTGCTGGATTTTTTTTGGGGGGGGAATAAGAAGGACAAGGAGAAAAAAATTTGTAAATTACATCTTCCAAAAATAAATTTTGAAAACTATTTTTACATGTAATTGGAAAAATAAAATACTATTTAAAAAACTTAAGAGAGAGAAAAGAAATTTTGGAAAAAAATGAGTGATGCAAGAGAATCTTGAAGAAGGAGCCAATAACACCTTGGAAAAAGAAAACACTTATTTAAAAAGTAAAAGTGGCCAAATGAAAAAGGAGGCAAAAAAGCTAATTGATGAAAATAATTCCTTAACAATTAGAATTAGGCAAGTGGAAGTTATGACTCCATGAGATATCAAGAATGAATCAAACAAAATCAAAAGAATGAAGAAAATAGAAGAAAATAGTGGGGAGCTGTGATCAGAATTACACAGAATTTACACAACTACAGTATTAAA
>JAJPUD010006693.1:109893-123517 GCA_023553655.1 Myrmecobius fasciatus | reverse complement strand
TCTGTCCTTTTCCATTTGCCAGGACTCTGGTTCTGTACACAAGATATACCAGCAGAATGGAAGATGGAAAACAATGAATCTATTTTATTGTAACTATATGTTTTCTAGGAATTCATTAGAAGCTTTGGAATCAAGCAGATACATTGTGTTGATATCCCTGTGTCACCCACCTTCCAAATCTCCCATAGGTCTAAAGGAGCTGTTGAAGATGCCGAATTTGCCATCTGGCTTCTCTAAACAGATAGTATGTTCTTACTTAGAAAAAAGGAATTCAGACATTAGGTTTCTCTTAGTGTGATGCCATTGGTTTAATGATGATGTGATCCCCTATACAGTCCTGGAATAATTCTGTTTTCAGACCCCAATATAAGTTAGGATGAATAGGGAAGGGAGGGGGTAATTAGAGAGTCCTCTCTTATATTTCATAAGTGTTGAGGAAGATTTTTGCCTTTACTTCTGATTTTTCTTTCACAATACAACTGATATGGAAATCTGTTTAATATGTATAGCTTTTATGCGGTCTTGGAGAGGGTTGAGGGAAATGAAGGAAGGAGAAAACATTTTAAATTCAAAATATTGCAAAAATGAATGGTGAAAATTATCTTGAAATGTAATTGGAAAAAATACAATGCTATTAAATGACGGAAGAATAAGGCTTGGGGGATATGATGTCCCAAGAATCCAAATGCTTAGCTCTCTACTGGAGAATTAGAACTTTAGTTAGCACTTCCCTAGAAAAGGGCAATGGTCTTGGTTGGTCTCATTATTCCTTAGGCAGGTGGGATTAAATGGCTGGCCAGGCAGGATACCAATCATTGACAGCCTCTTTGGTCCCCTTGGCCTGGCTTGTATCTGTTTGGCACCAGCATCAACTGAGAGGCAACTATACCTGGGAGTGAAAATTTGTAAAGTTGATTCCTGCTCAGCACATCTATCCCAGTTTATGTATATTTAGAAGAGGCTAGGTGGTACAGTAGAGAGAACAAGAAACCTGGAGCCAAGGCGATCTAAGTACAAATCTTGTTTTAGACATTTATTAACTGTGTGACCATGGGTAAGTCACTTAAATTCTTTCTGCCTTGGTTTCCTTTACTGTAAAATGGGGATAACAAGAGCACTAATTTCCCTCATCAGGAACAAATGTGATAGTATTTGTGAAGCACTTAGCAGAGTGTTTGGTATGGGCTTCATAAATATTGGTTTCCTTTTGGAAGAAGGGCATATGCAAAAGGAATTGTAATTAATGCTCCATCACCAAATCCCTTAGAAAACACTGGACTAAACAAAAAACAGATCAGCCTGCCCTGGTGACCACCCCATCTAGTGTAGACATATCATAGAAATCAGTCAATAAGAAAGTATCACCAACAGGATGTAGAAGAGGACACTGAATTGCCAATCTCAATAAATCTTTCCCCTGACATAATGCCTGCCCAATTCCCCTTCTTTGTTCTCATTGAGTGAACCTATGCTAGTTACAATATCATAATCATACATTAATACCCCCTTGAGTGGGCCTTTCTGTTTGCATTCTATATAACCCCATGTCCATTTCCACCAAGGTCTTAGGACCTCCCCAAACTCCCTCTATACTTCAGAATTTATATATCTTCTCATGTAATCAGCACCATTTACTCTTTCAAAAATCCTTCTCTTGTTTGGCTGGGTTACAGAATTCTTGAGGGAGCTTGGCCCCCACTGAGTGTTTAAATGTCATAAAATGCTTTTGCTCAAAATGGAAAATAAGCCTGAACTCCTTCAGAGAAAACACTATGACACTTTCCAGAATACCTCAACATTTTAGACTTGACACATGGCTCTTCCACCTTTCCACACAAAGTCCAGTTCCCAACCATGATGACCAAAAGACCTTCCTTTTTCCATGCTTCAGCTGATAGTTCTTAGTATTCTTAGTACTCCACACCAAGTCTTTGTTCTCTCTCCTTTCCCCACCCAAGTATGATGAATAAATGTTGGGATGAGGCCTTAGAAAACATCTATTCTTCTCCCTTCTCCTTCTCTGATGGTTTGAGATCTTTCTGGAAAAGGAGTTATCACTAATCAGAGGAAAAAAATTATCTAGATGTCCATCTATGGTGCAAAGGCAGGTGTGGCATGGATTCAAAGTAGTGCCCTCACCCTATAGATTCTAATCCTCACCACACCTGATCCTTTCTTTATTGGTGAGGAAGTCAGATAATCCTGTTAGATTGGGTAGAAGGGACCGCCCCCTTTCTTGATCATCCTTTCTTTTGCTCCCTCCTCTTTTATTTGCTCTCCTTTCCCTCTTCTTCCCAGACAGTTATAAAGGAGCCCCAACAGGCAAGAACCCAGGAGGGAGTCAGCTGGGGGCAGCAAACAGCTTAAACCCCTACATCAAGTTATTTCCTTGCTTTATCTGCCTCTTGCTCTGGACCTTTCCTATTGATATAGTGACTATTTCAGCAAGGTATAAGCAAGGGATGGTTTGGGGGCAGATTGAAGGGGTGGCAAAAGGAGACTGATCTCTCCAAGAAAGGGAGGGAAACCAAGGAAAACCAAGAGTGGGATGGCAGGGGGCTTAGAGAAGACACTTGTCTGTGAGAAATAGGTCACCAGGAGAATAATGGGAATAGGTAGGACTGAGGAAGAACTCAAGGTTGAGACATGCTCATTAGTCAGTCAGAGACAAGAGGAGGGAAGTCTTTAATGGAGAACAGGATATTCTGGGGCTGGAGAATCTAGATAGTTTTTTGAAAGCCCCTGAGTCTAAGAGTTTTGACCTCGGAGGAGGGAATAAGGAGAGTGCTACCAGGGGCTAGCAAGTTTTCGGTAAGAACGAGTGAAGAAGACCCCATCCAAGCCTCTGGCTGGCTCTTTTTTCACAGGATTCCCTCCTTTCTTCTGATAACCAGCATTCTGTAGGGAAAGGACAAGGAAGAGCCAAGGTAGTGTTGGGAAGGTGGGCCAGTCAATCAGGATCCACACCTCTCAAATGTAAAAGCTGGGCTTGGGAAAACAGTTAATGTAGAGATGTTTGTGAGTGGATTTAGGTGTTTGTTCTTATCAGCCTAAATGTTTGTTCTTGGCTGTGTGACCCTGGGCAAATCAGTTCTGAACCTCAGTTGTCTCCTGTATAAAATGAGAGAGTTGGACCCCAAGGTCCCTTCCAGCTCTGAAATCTAAAATGCTTTGGGTGCTGCTGGAAGCCTTTGAGAAGGTGAATGGGAAGGGGGTTTGGGAAGAGGAAGGGAGAGATGTGGTGGGGAGACAGGTTATCCATCTCTCCCCTTTTGTAGACAATGGCTATTCTGAGGCCATGGATGATGTTGGCAGTCACACTTCTGGTCCTGCTGTCCTGCCGAGAGACTGCTGCACAAGACGAATATACCCCCCTCCCTGGATACCCAGGTCCTGATGCCTCTCCAATGGAACTGGCAAAATTCTACCTGGACCTTTATAAGAAGTTGAAAAGGAATGGGTGAGGCTTTGAGGCTGTGTACTGGGAAGTGTCCTGTGTGTGTGTGTGTGTGTGTGTGTGTGTGTGTGTGTGTGTATGTGTGTGTGTGTGTCGCACATCCACCATGAACTCCATGTCTTTGCATGGCTTCTCTCCTGCCCACAGCAGAAGAGGAAAATCTGGGCTGATGGGATGGGGCAGGACATACTTTAAGGTCATCTCCCATTTCTCCTCATTCCCCTCTATTCTTATATGTCGCTCTTGGATTCTGGGCAACCATTGTACCCAAGATCTCCTTCACCCAGGGGAGCATAACCAAACCTCCCTATGTGAAACTCTGAGCAAGGGGCCATCCCAGCACTGATTCCCTCTCCTCTCCTGGCCCTTTTTGCTTTGCCTACAGGCCTGAAAAGAGAGACATTATGGATGCAGAACCCCAGCTAGCTGAAAGCCTGGGGACAGAAGAGGAAACAAGAAGAAGTCTGGGTAAATTCACCCCCTTCTCTCTGACCTTTCTTTTCTCTTCCCCAGTCCTCTCACCACTGTATATTAGATGGTAAGTTTCTTGAAGGCAGGAAATTAAATGGATATCTTTGACACTTAACAGAAAACCTTACAAAAGATAGATTTTATGTAGATTTATTGAAAGACTGGTGCCTTCTTTTCCCAATTCACCTCTAAAGGAATCCTGAAAGTTTTCTAGATTCTTCCTTCCTTCCACAGGCAATCATTAAGTACTACAGTGTGGAACATGTGCTGGGCTAAGCAAAAGAAAAATAGAAGGCAGATAAGACTTGGTCCATGTCTCCTAGGAATTAGATGGGTCAATCCACTGTCTTCACCTTATGACTCTGCCCTCCTTTCTCCATTTCTCCTCATCCCAAGACCAGGATTCTGTATTTCTGCCATGTTGACTCTTGCCCCCTTCCATATTCTCAATCCCCTCTGGACAGTCTTAGATGGTAATCAATGTTCATTTCTGATCAGATGGTCCCTCCATAAAAGTCTCCTCCTCCCCAGGTCCTACCTATATCTTCTAAATCATAATTAAGAAGCTTCCTTCTGCTCCCTCCTCTGCTCCAGGTGAGAAGAGTTTTAAGTTTGGTGGAGGTTCCAATTTTTGATGGATCTCATTTGCATACCAGAGAAGGACCCACCTGGCCAGAACTCCCTATTCTGCTGAACCTGATCCTCCCACTCTTGGGGGTAGCACCCCAGGGCTTCCAACTGAATGAGTTCTAAGTCCTCCACCTCTGCACCTGCAGCAGGACTATAAGTGATTGCTTCCTGGCTCCTTAATAAAAAGCAAGTTTCATGGAAACAACATGTGTGTCTCCTTTCTGTGCCTTCCATCAGTCCTTCTTTATTGGTCCTTGGTCCCCATGCTGAAGGAGAGAGCCCAGCAGTGTGAAACAGGCTGAGGGAGTGGGGACCCAGTTCCAATGAGAGAATGTTGAGGTTGCTTTCAGTCAGTCAGCTGACCAGGGACATACAGCATCCCCTGGGTTAGAGCTGGCTTTCAGAAGGGAAAGGAGGGGGAAAAAAATCTGACTAAAGATAAGATGGGGCAGTTAGGGGGTGCAGTGGATAGAGCACCAGCCTTGAAATCAGGAAGACCTGAGTTCAAATCTGACCTCAGACACTTAATATTTCCTAGCTGTGTGACCCTGGGCAAGTCACTTAACTCCAATTGCCTCAAAAAAAAAAAAAGATAAGATGAAGCTCTCTCCTCTGATAAAATACTCTCCCTTTCCCTCCCCATCTCCAGTTCCCAGTTTAATGGACACAAACTCTATTTCTTCCTTCTGAGACCTCTCAGTCAGATAGTGCACACACAGATCTTATCCTCAATGAACAGGCAGAGCAGAGAAGACCCCTGCCCAGATCTTAGGGAATAAGAGAAAACAATAGGATCAAGTAAAATCAAATTCTGAAAACCAAAGGTTGGGGAAAGGGGAGAGGACTGAGAAAAGCAAAGAGGGATAAGTAATCATAGAGTCTTCCTGAAGGAGAGGAAAATGGGAAAGAGCTACCCAGAAAGCCCTAAACCTATTGAGAATGAGCTTTTTGAAGACTTAGAGGGGCTGGAGTATAGAATGCCCAGTTAGAGAAGCAGCATGGGGAGGAGACACTGAATAAGAGGTGGAAGGACTAGGAGAAGGAAGAATGGGAGTGGCAGCAGATTCCTGAGAGCTGGTGGAGGGGTATGGGGCAGAGATGAGATTGAGATCCAAGTAGGGGCTGCATAGGGTGATCCATGGGTTATGAGGCTGCTTGAGAAGAAAGTAGATCAAAGGTGGGAGGGAGGGAGAATCTGAGAGAAGAGATCATCTAATGTTTCTCCACTCACAGCTTCCACCCTAACTCAAGTCATTATCACTCACCTAGATCATTGCAAGAGTCTGTCTGTTCTACTATGCTCAAAGAGTTATCAAACTGTGCATACCCTTTGACCCAGCAGTGTTTCTATTGGGCTTATATCCCAAAGAGATCTTAAAGGAAGGAAAGGGACCCATATGTACAAAAATGTTTGTGGCAGCCCTTTTTGTAGTGGCTAGAAACTGGAAACTGAATGGATGCCCATCAATTGGAGAGTGGCTGAATAAATTATGGTACATGAATGTTATGGAATATTATTGTTCTGTGAGAAACGACCAGCAGGATGATTTCAGAGAGGTCTGGAGAGACTTGCATGAACTGATGCTGAGTGAAATGAGCAGAACCAGAAGATCATTATACATGGCAACAACAATACTATATGACAATCAATTCTGATGGACATGGCTCTCTTCAACAATGAAATGTTTCAAACAACTTCCAATTGTTCAGTGAAGAAAGCCATATATAACCAGAGAGAGGGATGTGAAATGTGGACCACAATATAATATTTTCATTCTCTCTATTGATGTTTGCTTGAATTGTGTTTCCTTTCTCTGATTTTTTTCTTGTAGATACGATTTTTCTTGCACAACAATGATAAGTGTAGAAATATGTATACATATATTCGACTTGTCAACTATTTTAATATAATTAACATGTAGTGGATATCCTGCCATCCAGGGGAAGGGAGGGGACTAGGGGGGAAAAATTTGTAACAGAAAGCTTTGTAAGGGTCAATGTTGAAGAACTACCCATACATATGTTTTGCAAATAAAAAGTTTTAGTAATAAATAAAATCAGTAAAAAATATCAAAATAAAATAAAATAAAATAAAGAGTCTGTTCTAATTGCCTCAAGTCTCTTTTCTTTCCAACCTTTTTGCTTGCTGATGCTTAAGTATATTAGTAAAACAAAGATTATATCATGTTGCTCCTCTGCTCAACAAGCTTTAGTGGCTCCCTGTTGTCTCCAGGATAAATTCAAACGCATCTAACTTAAAGCTCATCACAATCTGAATCCAGCTCCATTTCTAAGCTCATTATACCATATTTCCCTCTATACAACCAAAATGGTCTATTTGCTCTCACCTAACAAGACAAGGCCATCTCCTGTCTCCATGTTTTTCTTTCTTAAGGCTGTCTCCTATTTCTTGAATGCACTCCCTCTTCACCCACAGCTCTCCGAATTTCTACCTTTCTTTGAAGTTCAGTTCCACAATAATATAAAATATTTAGGAATCTCTCTGCCAAAGGAAAGTCAGGAACTATATGAACACAACTACAAAACACTTTGCACACAAAGTCAGATCTAATCAGTTGGAAAAATAGCAAGTGCTCATGGGTAGGCTGAGAGAATATAATAAAAATTATCCACTACCTAAATTAATCTACTTATTTAGTGCCATATCAATCAAACTCCCAAAAATTATTTTACAGATCTAGAAAAAATAATAACAAAGTTCATCTGGAATAACAAAAGGTCAAGAATTTCAAGGGAATTGGTGAAAAAAAATGCCAATGAAGGTGGCCTACTTGTCCCAGACCTAAAACTAAATTATAAAACAACACTTAGCAAAATCATTTGGTACTGGCTAAGAAATAGAGTAGTTGATCAGTGGAATAGGTTAGGCTCACAGGACAAAACAGTCAATAATTATAGCAATCTAGTGTTTGGCAAACCTAAAGACCCCAGCTTTGGGGGGGATAAGAACTCACTATTGGACAAAAACTGCTGGGAAAATTGGAAACTAGTATGGCAGAAACTAGGCATTGACCCACATCTAACACCATATACCAAGATAAGTTTCAAATGAGTTTATAGTTTAGACATAAAGAGTGATATTATAAGCACATTGCAAGAACATAGGATAGTTTACCTCTCAGATCTGTAAAGAAGGAAGGAATTTATGACCAAAGAAGAACTGGAACTCATAATTGAATCCCAGATAGATAATTTGCATTATATTAAGCTAAAAAGTTTGTGTAGAATGCAGACAAGATCAGAAGGGAAGCAATAAATTAGGAAAACATTTTTACATTTAAGGGTTCTGGTAAAGGCCTCATTTCTAAAATATATGCAGAATTGACTCAAATTTATAAAAATTCAAGCCATTCTCCAATTGATAAATGGTCAAAGGATATGAACAGGAAATTTTCAGATGAAGGAATTAAAACCATTTCTAGACATATGAAAAGCTGCTCTAAATCACTATTGGTCAGAGAAATTCAAATTAAGGCAACTCTGAGATGCCATTACAAACCTCTCAGATTGCCTAAGATGACAGGAAAAGATAATGATGAATGTTGGAGAGTATGGGGGAAATCATGACACTGATTGGTAAAACTGTGAACGGATCCAACCATTCTGGAGAGCAAGTTGGAACTATGTTCAAAAAGTTATCAAACTGTGCATACCCTTTGACCCAGCAGTGTTCTTACTGGGCTTATATCCCAAAGAGATCTTAAAGGAGGGAAAGGGACCCACATGTGCAAGAATGTTTATGGCAGCCCTTTTTGCAGTGGCTAAAAACTGGAAACTGAATGGATGCCCATCAATTGTAGAGTGGCTGAATAAATTATGGTATATGAATGTTATGGAATATTATTGTTCTGTAAGAAACGACCAGCAGGATGATTTCAGAGAGGTCTGGAGAGACTAGCATGAACTGATGCTGAGTGAAATGAGCAGAACTAGGAGATCATTATACACGGCAATAAGAAGATCATAAGATGATCAATTCTGATGAATGTGACTCTTTCCAACAATGAAATGACTGATGCCAGTTCCAAAGATCTTGTGATGAAGAGAGCCATCTACACACAAAGAGAGGACTGTGGGAACTGATTGTGGATCACAACACAACATTCTCACTCTTTTTGTTGTTGTTTGCTTGCATTTTGTTGTCTTACTTATTTACTTTTCTTTTTGATCTGATTTTTCTTGTGCAGCAAGAGAATTGTATAAATATGTTGACACATATTAGATTTAACATATATTGTAAGATGTTTAACATATATCTGATTTCTTGCCATCTAGAGTAGGGGATGAGGGAAGGAGGGGAAAATCTGGAATACAAGCTATACAAGGGTCAATGGTGAAAATGATCTGTGCGTGTAATGAAAATAAAAGGCTTTAATAATAATTTTTTTAAAAAACTCAATTCCAAAACCATATTCTCCTACATGAGCCTCTTTCTGACCCCCAAATTTCAAATGCTCCCTAATTATCTTAAGTGGATATTTGTTTTATGTTTGGGTGTGCATAAATATATTTATATACAACTCTATAGTTTTATGTGTACACACCTATGTATATGTATGAGTATATGCATACACATGTACTTGCATTTTCTCCCCCCTATTATGAAGTTCTTGAAGACAGGGATTTCTGCATTTTAGTCCTTGTGTCTCCAGTGCCTAGAATAGTACATGACACATAGGAAGTACTTAATAAATGCTTCTTGATTGATTTTCCATCTCCTAGCCTTTTGAAAGGGTAAGCACCTCATTCCTCTGAGAGGGTGACAGAGGGAATGGTTCAGTACTACAGGGAAGGAATCAGCCCAGTTGTATGTAGTTCCTCTTATACTTCCTGTTAAATTTCTGCTATTTAATTGCACTAAATTAATTAATGTAACCATTGTTATATTTGAACTATTGTTCAAAAACTATTAACTCACTATTGTTTATTTGAATCACAAGTCCCCCCAAACTTGTAGCACCATTCGCAGGATAGACCCCACTTGGAGTCTAACCCAGGAAAGGCCCAAATTTCAGGATATGAGATTTAAGGGGAATTTGGGGAAAGGGAAAGAGAAGATTGATTCAGAAATAAATGTTAGCAAATAATGAAATTCCCTCCTGTCACCATCTTCAACTACAAGAGTGATAATACTTCAGAACTTTTGGGAAGTGAAATGAGCCTGGGAAACTCAGTGATAAGGTTAGAATGGTTACCAAGGACTGAATCACCTTCAAATCCATCACTAGTATCAGGTATTCAGAGTTTTCTGAGAAGCATCTGCCCAAGGTGACTGACCAATAGGACCCATATATCATAAAATAGTTCCAATAATGGTTGTTTCTCTAATCACAGAATTGCTTTCTTCCTTTGAAAATGGAAGTATTAGGAATATTACTGTGCTGTAAGAAATAATAAGCTGTTCGATTTTAGAAAAACATGGAATGGAGAGTGAAATTAATAGAACCATGAGAAAGTTAGACACAGTTACAACTATGTTGTTCTAAGAACAACTTTGAACAAATATTTGCAATATTCAAATCAACAACAAAGGATCTAGTAAACAAAAAAGATGCTACCATATCCAAAGAAAAAAACTGATAAATAGAAGTATGTATAGTCTGGTTTTATGTAAATATACATTTTTGTGTCTAATAGTGGCCTTCTCCAGGGTAGGATGGCATGGCAGACAATAAAAGAAAACTTAGAAGTACAGAAAAGCAGAGTAGCTTTGAAAATGATATATTGTTGGTAATGCATGGTTTGGGAAAAAAATGGAAATTCATGGTTTTATATGAAATCATTTTTCATCTTTTTATGCTGTGCTGTATACTTGAAAATGTTCTGTTTCTTTTTCTTTTGTATTTAAAGTTCAAAATGAATTTTTAAGAAAGAAGAACAAGAAAAAAGAACAAGAGCCCTTTCATCCCAGATATTATTTAATATTTCTTCCATTCCTAGCATTCTTGGTTTTGAAGTTCCTTCCAGTATATATTTTCTAAAGTTCACAGTTCTTTTCAATAAATTGAACAATCAACAGATCTTTATTAAATGATTACTGTGTACCAAACACTGCTAGACACTGAAGATCAAAATTTAATGAATCAAACAATTCCTTATTTGCAAGGAAGAAACTGACAATCTTAAAGGGGGAGGCAATAGGCATATGCTTATATTGACCAAATAAATATAAAGAGAATTAATAGAAATAATTATTAAATTCGTAAATACAAGGTAATATGGAGAGAGGATACTAGGATTTTGCTGATCAGCAAAAACTTCATAGAAGAAATAGGATTTCACTTGGTTTTCAAGGATCAACAGAATTTGGATTAGACTGAAGAGAGGGAGAATGTTGTTGGGGAGAGAAGACAAAGGCATGAACATGGAACTGAATGAGTGTCCCTGAGATATCCAATGAAGAAGCAGCCTATAGTACAGAAAAAGATACATGAAGGGGAGGCAAAGCAGATTACCTCAGGTAGATAGACAGGAGCTGGAAGTGTGGAGAAAGCCTTGAAGAGCCAGAGTTCAGATGTAGTAATGTTCCTCTTTGTTTCCATCATTGTTCCTCTTCCATTCCTCTCTTTGTGACAGGGTTCCCAAATCAGGTCTCCTGATTTCAGGTTCAGGAATCTTTCAACTAAATAAATATCAATGAATGAGACTTGGAATTTGAGAACTCTAGAATGTTGGAACTGCAAAGAACCTTAGAAAATAAAACATAGATGTTTCAAAATACATTTCTTTATTCATCTTTTTTCTACATTACCACAATCTCCTTCATTATGCTTTCTTCTTCCTCTCCAAGAGAGCCATGCCATTTAATAATGAGTATTTTTAAAGAAAAATAAAGGGAGGAAAAGTGAACAAAATCAGGGTGATTGATCAATACATCAAAAAAGCTTCAAACTGCATGCAGTGTACATCTCTGGTGGGTCTCTCCCTTTTGCAAAAGGGAGAGTAGAGGGGGGAATAAGAATGTCTTCTTGCATCTCTTCTTTTCATCTCTTGTATAACATAGTCTTTCTTTTTAAAATGTATTTTTATTTCATTAAATATTTCCCAGTTGCATGTAAAAGAAGTTAAACAAATCTTGAGTTTTAAACTCTGAGAACTTATGGGATACATTCTTAGGTCTGGATAATGAGGACTCTCTGGTGTGGCCATCAGTATTTCACAGAGCTTAACAGAGACTCATAGATTCCCCATCTATACAATTAAGATGTCGAAAGCACCTACCTCACTAGTTTGTTGTGAAAATACAAGGAGATTATACTATCTTTGTGTCATCCACAGTGGACCTCAAATTGCTAGATAAGTGTCAGCTTTTACTACTAGCCATATGACCATGGGCAAATCCTTTCACCTCCTATGGAAAATAAGGCTAAGAATACCTGCAGGACTCATCTCATGGACTTGATCACAAAGGATTAAATGAGACTGTGTTGGAGAAAGCACTTTGTCGGTCTAAACAGAACAATGCCTTAATTTTAGAGAGGAAAAAGAATCCCAGAGAGGGAAAGTGTCTTGTCTAAGGTGACTCAGCAAGTTAGCATCAAATGAAGCTCAGATCTTCAGACTCTTGTTAATGTTCTTTCCACTGGGTTTCCCCCATGTATGGTCAAAAGCATTCTGCATTAAGGACCAAGGGACTTGATCATTTAGTTCTCTGTCTGGAGCTGAACACCATTTTTCATTATGAGTCCCTTGGAATAGTTTGGGATCACTGTGTGATCAGAGTAACCAAATGTCTCACAGGGGATCATCATTACAACATTGTTGTTACTATGGACAATGATCTACTTCTCACATCACTTTGTCTCAGTTCATATAGGTCTTATCATGTTTTTCTGAAACTGTAGCCCTCATCATTTCTTATGGCACAATAAGATACCCTCACAGTCATGCCAGAATTTGTTCAACCATTCTCCATTTGATGGGCATTCCCTCAATGTCCAATTCTTTACGACCACCAGATGATTATTGTGGGACATATAGATTCTTTTCTCTTTGAACATTTTGGGGGTACGGACCTAATAAGAGTAAAGCTGCATAAAAGGGTTTGCACAAGCGTTTGATAGCATAGTTCCAAATTGTTCTCCAGAATGCTTGGAATGGTTCAAAACTTTACCAACAATGTACTGTTTTTCCATACCCCTTCCAGCATTTATCATTTTCCATTCCTGTTGTGTGAATTGACCTGATTGTGGTGAAGTAGAACCTCAGAGTTGTTTTAATTTGTATTTCTCAAGTCAGTAGCAATTTAGAGCATTTTTTTCTGTACAAGCTCTTCTGAAAACTGTCTATGTATTCTTTGACCATTTATCAATTGGGGAATGGCTTTTATTTTGACACAGTCCTCAAAACTTTTGAAAATGAGGTTCTTCGGATCCAACCATTCTGGAGAGCAATTTGGAGCTATGCTCAAAAAGTTATCAAACAGTGCATACCCTTTGACCCAGCAGTGTTTCTACTGGGCCTATATCCCAAAGAGATTTTAAAGGAGGGAAAGGGACCCACATGTGCAAAAATGTTTGTGGCAGCCCTTTTTGTAGTGGCAAGAAACTGGAAATTGAAAAGATGCCCATCAATTGGAGAATGGCTGAATAAATTATGGTATATGAATGTTATGGAATATTATTGTTCTGTAAGAAATGACCAACAGGAGGATTTCAGAGAAGATTGGAGAGAATTGCATGAACTGATGCTGAGTGAAATCAGCAGAACCAGGAGAACATTATACACAGCAACAAGACTATACGATGATCAATTTTGATGGATATGGTTCTCTTCAACAATGATGTGATTCAAACCAGTTGTTCTGCAATGAAGATAGTCATATGCATCCAGAGAGAGGACTGTGGGAGCTGAGAGTGAACCACAACACAGCATTTTAATGCTTTCTGTGAATATTTCTATGCATTTTGTTTTCCTTCTTAGGTTGTTTTTTGTCTTCTTCTCTTTCTAGATCTGATGTTTCTTGTGCAGTAAGGTGACTGTATAGATATGTATACATGTACTGTATTTGTCATATAATTTATCCTATCTAGCATGTATTAGATT
>JAJPUD010006693.1:71640-109793 GCA_023553655.1 Myrmecobius fasciatus | reverse complement strand
AAAAAAAAAAGAAAAGAAAATGAGGTTCTTAACAGAGGTTAAGGTTCTTAATAAAGAAACTTAGTGTAAATACATTTTCTATGCTACCTTTTTCCAAAATTTAATTTCTTTGATTATCTCTGCCAATTAGATCTATTTTTGTTTTTGCTTTCTATGAGATCATAATTATTATCCCTACCTTTTTTACTTTTGCTGAAATATAATAGATCCTGCTTCAGTCCTTTACGTAACTTTGTATGTGTTTTTCAGTTTCAAGTATCTTTCTTGTAACAACATATCGTTGGATTCTGGTATCTAGTCCATTCTGCTTTCTGTTTCTTTTTTATGATAGAGTTCATCCCATTCACATTGACAATTATAGTTACAGTGTATTTCTCTCCATTTCATTTTTTCTGTTAATTCTTCCCTCTTTCTTTTCATCCTTAACCTCCTCAAATTTCTATTTTCCTTCCTACTCTCCCTTTTATCATTTCTCTCCCATTTTCTTATTCCCTTTCCTTACTATTTCCCCATATGAAAGATAAACTTTTCTGCATAACTGAGTATGTGTCTTCTTTACATGAACAAGTTCTGATGAAAGTGTGGTTCCAGCACGGCCCATGATTCTCTCCCACATTATGCTCTTCACTGTAGAAATGCTTTCTTGAATGCCTTTTTTATGTAAGAAAAACTTCCCCATTATACTTCTCCCTGTCCCTTTCTCCCAGTGAATCTCTTTTTTTCATTCGTTCAATTTTTTTAGCTCATTCCAATATAATTGACTCATACCAATGGCCTTTGTTCTTTAACTACTCTAAAAATGATACATTCCTTAGGAATTACATGAATCATCTTTTCACATAGGAATCTAAATAGTTTAACCTATTTAAATCTCTTATGACTTCTCTTTCACATTTACCTTTTGATCTTTCCTTGAGTCTTGTGTTGATGTTGAATGTCATATTTCCTTTTGAGCTTTGTTCTTGTCATCAGAAATGCTTGAATGTTCTCTATTTCATTAAATATCCATTCTCCCCTATGATGGAGTATACTCAGTTTTGTTGAGTAGGTTATTCTTGATTGTAATCCTAACTCCTTTGCCTTGTGGAGTATCACATTCTAAACACTCTGCTCCTTTAACCTGAAAGTTGCTAAATCTTGTGTGAACTTGACTATGGTTCTGTGATATCTGAATTGTTTCTGGCTGCTTGTAATATTTTTGCTTTGACTCTGGAGTTCTGGAATTTATAATATTATTGGGAGGTTTCATTTTGTAATCTTTTTCAGAAATTGTTTGGTAGAGTCTTTCAATTACTAGTTTGCCCTCTGGATCCAAGATATCAGGATAGTTTTCCTTGATCATTTCTTGAATATACCAAGCCTTTTGTTTTGTTTTTTTAATCATGGTTTGGTGGTAGCTCAATAATTCTTGAAATGATCTCTCCTCAATCTCTTTTCCAAGTTAGTTGCTTTTTTGAGGAGATATTTCATATTTTCTTCTATTTTTTTCATTCTTTGATTTTGTTTCTTGTCATCTCATGGAGTTTTTAACTTTATCTTGCCCAGTTTTAATTTTTAAGGAATTACTTTCCTCAGTGAACTTTTGTACTTCTTTTCCTGCCTGTCCAAGTCAGCTTTTAATGAGCCATTTTCTTCAGTGAATTTTTGTGTCTCTTTTACCTTTGAACCAAGCCTGTTCTTTTTTTAATTATTATTTTCTGAAAGGGCCCCACATGTGCAAGAATATTTGTGGCAGCTTTTTTTGTAGTGGCTAAAAACTGGAACCTGAATGGATGCCCATGAATTGGAGAATGGCTAAATAAATTATGGTATATGAATGTTATGGGATATTATTGTTCTATAAGAAACAACCAGCAGGATGATTTCAGAGAGGCCTGGAGAGACTTGCATGAACTGATGCTGAGCGAAGTGAGCAGAACAAGATCATTATACACAGCAGCGACAATATTATATGACGATCAATTCTGATGGACATGGCTCTCTTCAATAATGAAATGTTTCAGACCAGTTCCAATTAATTGTTCAGTGAAGAAAGCCATATACACTCAGAGAAAGGGATGTGAAATGTGGACCACAACATATCATTTTCATGCTCTCTATTAATTTTTGCTTGCATCGTGTTTCCTTTCTCAGATTTTTTTTCTTGTAGATATGATTTTTCTTGTACAACAAGATAACTGTAGAAATATGTATACATATATTCTATTTGTCAAGTATTTTAACATGTAGTGGATTTCCTGACATCTAGGGGAGAGGTGGGGACTGGGGGGGGGGGAATTTGTTTGTTTTGTTTTGTTTTCTTTTGTTTTTTTATTAAAAGCTTTTTATTTACAAAACATATGAGTGATTTTTCTACATTGACCTTTGCAAAACTTTTTTTTTGTTCCAAGCTTTTCCCCTCCTTCCCCCCACCCCCCACCCTTAGATGACAGGTAATCTAATACAAGCTAAATGTGTTAAATTATATGACAAATCCAACATATGTATACCTATCTATACAGTTATCTTACTGCACAAGAAACATCAGATCTAGAAAGAGAGAAAAAAAAACAACCTAAGAAGGAAAACAAAATGCAGGGAAATATTCACAGAAAGTGTTAAAATGTTGTGTTGTAGTTCACACTCAGTTCCCTCAGGCCTCTCTCTGAATGTATATGACTATCTTCATCTCTGAACAATAGGAACTGGTTTGAATCACATCATTGTTGAAGAGAACCATGTCCATCAGAATTGATCATCATATAGTCTTGTTGCTATGTATAATGTTCTCCTGGTTCTGCTGATTTCACTCAGCATCAGTTCATGCAAGTCTCTCCAGGCCTCTCTGAAATCAGAGGGGGAAAATTTGTAACGAAAAGCTTTGTAAGGGACAATGTTGAAGAATTACCCATACATATGTTTTGCAAATAAAAAGCTTTAATAAAGAAAAATAAATAAATTATTATTTTCTTCAAATTTTTTTGTGCATCTTTTTCCAAGTTGTTGGTTCACTTTTCAAAAAAAATTTTACATCACTATTTCTTTTCCTAATTCTTTCTCTAGCACTTTTATCTTTGCTTTCACTCTTCCAGAAATTGTTGTTGGGCTTATGTCCATTTTAAATTTTTCTTTGAGGTTTTGGTTACACTCATCTTCATGTTAGTGCCATCTTCTGCATGGTGTTCTGGTCTTCCTTGTTTAATTATTTTTGTTTTTTGATAATTTTCTCATATATTTTTGGACTTTGAACTTTATATTAAAGTTGGACTGTGTTCACTAGGGGGCAGGGAGGACCCCACTCTTCCAGCTTTAGGCTTTTTTATGCTGCTGTTTTCAGAGTAGGTTCATCAGGGGGGAGGTGGGTTGTCTGGAAGTTTCGGGTGCTGTAATCCAGGGAGAGGTATGGTCACTCCATTCTGGTCTTTCCTCGGGCAGGGGCACTTATCCCTTGTAGTTGCAAGCACTAGCACTTCCCTTGGCCTTAGAACTAGGACCAGGACTCCTGCTCTCCTGTGATTGACCACATATGCTCTTCTTTGCCATGGAAGTACAACCCAAAAATGTGTATGTGCAATAGAGTTGCTAATCAGTGCTGACTATGCCATCACCAGGTCCCCTGTAATCACTATCTGACCAGTTGTCTGACCTCCTAATCATCTCTGGGCTGAGAGCTCCCAAAGCTGTTTCTACTGTTGCTGTCACTGGGTGTTTGTGCTCTGTATAGAGCTCCACCCTGGAAGTCTTTTTCAGACTTTCTAAACTTTTTTAGGCCAGAAAAATATCCATCCTGACTTTCTGTTAGTCTGCCATTCAAAAATTTGATATGAAGCATTATTTTAAAGTTGCTGAGAAGGGAATTTGACAGAGTTCAGCTTAGTTGCTGCCTCTAATCTGTCATTTTAGGTCCCAACCTATTGAACTCACAAAGTGTTCATCTCAGGGTTAGTATTTAGTCACCTACAGTCAGGAAAGAATTCCAAGGCAGAAGAGGCAAATGGGTTTTGAGATGCAATTCCAAGCTCATGTAGGCCAACTAATGCTGGCTGCCATATTTGAGCAGTTTGCCATTCTTGCTTGATTGGGGAGGACACCCTTCCAATGAAAATTTTGAAGAGTCCAGAGGAGAATAATCACATTATATAACAGAAAGTATAAATAACAATCACTTGTATTTACCAAAATTTTGCCAAGCACTTAAAAAATTATCCTAATTTCTTTTTACAACAAGCTTAAGAAATAGGTGCTATTGTCATTTACATGTAACTCTTGCTGCACAGTTGAGAAAATTGAGAAAGACAAAAGGGATTTACTCAGAGTCATACAGCTAGTTACTAAGGCAGCATTTCAACTCAGGTTTTCTTTAGTCCAGGCCCAGTGATTTATCTATCTAATGTAATTAGGTGGCACAGTGGATAGGGAGAGGTTTGGCTTGGAGTAAGGAATACTAAGCTCAATTATAGCCTTTATAATATTTTTAATTTATTAGTTTTCAACATTTCCATTTTTTTCTCTCTCACTCCTCCCCAAAAGGACAATCTGAAATAGATCATACATGTACAATCATATTAAACATATTTCCTCATTAGTTATATTATGAAAGAAGAAATGGACTCATGCTTATCCAATTATAGAATTGAATTATAGAATTATAAGTCAAATAGTTTCTCTTTCATTTGGCTTCAAAATCCCCAGCCAGGAAGGTTCTGATAGTTCCCCAGAAA
Source organism: Myrmecobius fasciatus (assembly GCA_023553655.1). Classification (NCBI taxonomy): domain Eukaryota; kingdom Metazoa; phylum Chordata; class Mammalia; order Dasyuromorphia; family Myrmecobiidae; genus Myrmecobius; species Myrmecobius fasciatus. The sequence continues at coordinate 105,093 of JAJPUD010006693.1, read as the reverse complement.
TTTTATTTTCTATTTCTCATCATCTCTGTCTTTGCAACATTTGGCCCTTGCTCTTTTCTCTTGCATCCCTTTCTACTAAAGAAAAATCTACAAATCTACTCTTGTTGACCAGCTTTGAATCTTATGCTGGTTTTCACTATGAAGTGAACAGAAACATAAACCCACTCTGTAGAACTGCTAGGCTTTATGTTTTCCTGGAAAAGTAGAGAAGAGAAGCAGGGGCAGGCAAATCAGTGTTTCTTTTTAGTTCTCCCAAATGGAAATTTCAACTAGGCCTGGTCTGTTCAGCCATGGGTAATGTCTTGGTTTCAAGCTACTTCCCTCCAAGTATCAGGTAGAGGTAGTGGCAGCTGCAGCCAAATTCCAGAGTCTACTCAAATATCAGCAGTTCCACTATGGCTTCAGTGTGTCTTGAAAGTCAACAGGGTTGTATCTGGCTGGCTCACCTTCCTGACTAGTACATCTCACCCCTCACAAGACTTCTCCTTCAGGATACTTTCCCTTTAACAATGTTCCTTATGACCTTCAATTTTTAGACGGCAGAGACAAACAAATGAAAGATTTCTATCTTCTGGCCAGAATCTCTGGGGGCCTTCCTCTCTGAGACTGATTTTTTTGTGAAAAACAAACTACCTCAATTTTTACCTAGACATTAATCACTGAATGGCATTGCCTCATACTAACTGAGACCTGAGAAAGACCTGAGCTTAAAAAGGCCAAGGTCATCCAGGGTATGCTGGGCCATCACCAGTGACCTTGATTTATATCTTGACATTGAACTTCAATGTCTGGAGGAGAGAGTGAGACTGATGACCATGCTCAGTACTCCCTGCCTTAAATCCAATTCATTTGCAAGTCAAGACATGGCCCTCCTGATGCCATTGATCCTCTACTCAACAAGCTACTTCAAGCCATTCCAAATCCTTTTGTACAGGGAGTGCTTCACTTTAAATACCTTGTCCTTTCTCATCTCTGAATTTTTGCTTATATCTTCACATATGCCTAATTCTTGGGAAAATTCTTGGGAGAAGTTACCTCTTTGTGGTCTCATTTTCCCATCTCTAAAATGAGGGAGTTGATATTTCAGTTATCATGAAGATGCCCCTTATTAGCCATCTTTCTCAGTGAAAGAAATCGAATCTTACTGTGAAGATCAGAAGCTGAATCTGTGAATCGCATTATTACTGCTAGAAAATGCTGTTGGACGTACAGTGGCTCGAAATATCTGACCCTGGGCTACATAAGACTCACAAAGAAACAGCAGATGCCACACAAGCTCCTGACTTTCCTACCAGAGGGATAGCAGCCAGAACTTTGTACTTCACCATCAGGAAGGGGAGTAGTGGAAGATCCCCCTTCAGCTCAGTTGACTATTTGCAGCCTTTCTGTTTACTTGAAATCTCTCCCAAAGGCTGAGCTACACCAGCATTAAAGGAAGGGAAGAAATGGTTTAAATACTTACTGGATCTCAATAGAAAGCTTGAAGATGATCTCCAGGGCACACTCTTAGCTGATCTTCCCCCTATACTTGTTACTCTGTTAGGTGAAGTCAAGTTGATGAGCATTTATTGTTCAGCAGTTTTTCAATCATGTCTGACTCTTTGTAACTCCTTTTGGAGTTTCTTGAGAAAAATACTGGAGTGGTTTGCCTTTTCTATCTCCAGCTCTTTTTGCAGACCAAGGAAACTGAGACAAACAGGATTAACTGTTTAGGTCTTTGTTCCAGATATGATTCTCTATCCTGATCATTGTTTCTCCTTCTGTATGTTCAATACCTATCCTCAGTATGTCTCCTTACTTCTGATCTGTTTCACTATCCCTTGATTTCTTTTAATTCTTTTTGACTGTGAATTCTATTGAAAACCTTATCTTATCTTATTCTCCATTTCCCCATTGATTGATATTTGATTTCTGCCCTTTCTCTTTCTCTTAGTCTATTAGTTCTGATCATTTTATCTGTCTCCCTGTCTCTGTCTTTGCATCTCTCCCTTTCTGTCTTGATTTTGATCTCTCTCAGTCTATTAGCTCTAGCACTGTCCTTTACCATATGCTAGGATTTTGGCTCTGTACACAAGATGTCATAAAAGTATGGAAAATGGAAAACGATGAATGAAATTGTAATTACATATCTTCTAAGAATCTACTAATTGTTTTAGAGTCAAATATGATAATGCCCCTGAATCATCCACCTTCCAAGTCTTCAGGTCTAAAGGAGCTGTTGAAGGTGTTGAATTTGCCATCTGGTTTCTCCATACAGGTAGGATGGTCTTATTAGAAAAAAGAAGTTTGAAATTATGGTATATAAATGTTATGGAATATTATTGTTCTGTGAGAAACGACCAGCAGGATGATTTCAGAGAAGCCTGGAGAGACTTGCATGGACTGATGCTGAGCAAAATGAGCAGAATCAGGAGATCATTATACACAGCAACTACAATACTATATGATGATCAATTCTGATGGACATGGCTCTCTTCAGCAATGAAATGCTTCAAACCAGTTCCAATTGTTCAGTGAAGAAAGCCATATACACCCAGAGAGAGGGATATGAAATGTGGACCACAACATAACATTTTCATGCTCTCTATTGATGTTTGTTTGCATTGTGTTTCCTTTCTCTGACTTTTTTTTTCTTGTAGATACAATTTTTCTTGCACAAAAATGATGTGTGGAAATATGCATACATATATTCGATTTGTCAAGTATTTTAACATAATTAACATGTAGTGGATTTCCTGCCATCTAGGGGAGGGGAGGGGGCAATTTGTAACAGAAAGCTTTGTAAGGGTTAATGTTGAAGAGTTACCCATAAATATGTTTTGCAAATAAAAAGTTTTAATATTAAAAAAAAGAAAAAAAAAGAAAAAAGGAGTTCAGGTTCCAGGCTTCTTTTAGTGTGATGCCATTGGGTTAATGATGATATGATCACCTGTACATTCCTGGAATAATTTTTGTTTTCAGACTCCAAAATAAGTTAGGTTGGATTGGGAAAAGGGGCTGGAGAGAGTCATCTCTTACATTTCATAAAAGTCTTGGGAGATTTTTCCCTTTAGTTCTCATTTTTCTATCACAATATGGCTATTATGGAAATTTGTTTAAAATTTTTTGATATGTATTATCTATATCAGATTGTTTGCTATCTTGAGGGGGTATGAGGGAAAGGAAGGAAGGAGAAAACATTTTAAATTCAAAATATTGCAAAAATGAATATTGATAGACATAAAGAGTGACACTATGACCAAATTAGAAGAACAAAGGATAGTCTATCTCTCAGATCTGTGGAGAAGGAAAGAATTTATAATCAAAGAAGAACTGGAGTTAATTATGAAATGCAAAATGGATAATTTTAATTTTGTTAACTTAAAAAGTTTTTATAAAAACAAAACCAATACAGACAAGATTAGAAGTCAAGCAGAAAACTGAGAAAAAATTTCACATCCAAGGGTTCTGACGAAAGCCTCATTTCTAAAATATATAGAGAATTGATTCAAATTTATGAGTACAAGTCATTCTCCAATTGATAAATGGTCAAAAAATATGAATGGACAATTTTCAGATGAAGAAATTAAAACCATTTCTAGTCATAAGAAAAAATGTTATAAATCCCTATTGAGCAGAGAAATGCAAATTAAAACAACTGTGAGATACCATTATATACCTCTCAGATTGGTGAAGGGGATAGGAAAAGATAATTATAAATATTGGAGGGGATGTGGGAAAATGGGGACACATATGTTGTTGGTGGAGTTGTGAAATGATCCAACTATTCTGAAGAGCAATTTGGAACTATGCCCAAAGGGCTATCAAACCATGCATACCCTTTGATCCAGCAGTCTCTCTACTGGGCCTGTATCCCAAAGAGATCATAAAAAAGGAAAAGGACCCACATGTGCAAAAATGTTCATGGCAGCCCTTTTGTAGAGGCAAGGAACTGGAAAGTGAGTGGATGCTCATCTGTTGGGGAATGGCTGAATAAATTATGCTATGTGAATGTTATGGAATATTATTATTCTGTAAGAAACAATCAGCAGGATAATTTCAGAAAGGCCTGGAGAGACTTACATGAACTAATTCTAAATTGAGTAGAACCAAGAAAACATTGAACACAGTACCAACAAGATTATGTGATAATCAATTCTGATAGAGGTGGCTTTCAACCATGAGGTGATTCAAGGCAATTCCAATAGATTTGTGATGGAGAAATCCATTTGCATCCAGAAAGAGGGCTTTGGGAATGAATGTGGATCACAACATACTATTTTCATTTTTTGTTGCTGTTTGTTTGCTTTTTGTTTTCTTTCTCATTATTTTTTCCTTTTTTATCTAATTGTTCTTGTGTAGCACAACAATTGTGAGAATATGGGTAGAAGAATTGCACGTGTTTATTACATATTGGATCATTTTCTGTCTAGGGAAAGGAATGAGGAGAAGGGAGGGAGAAAAAAATTGGAACACAAGGTTTTGCAAGGATGGATCTTGAAAACTATCTTTGCATATATTTTGAAAACAAAAAAACTACTTTAAAAAAAGAAAGAAAATGTCTGGGATCCAGTACAAAAGAGAGGACTTTACTTAATGGAAAGGAACTGGTTTGATGCAGTTTGATGCTGGTTTTTCAGAAATTGACCCCAATACACTAGACCCAGTAGGGTAGCAAAATGAGGGAGGGCAAAGCAATAAGCATTTATTAAAAGTCTAGTTTGGGCAAGGAATTGTACTAGGCTCTTTACAGATATTATCCCATTTGATACTTAAAACAAGTCTGAGAAAGTAATGTTATTATTAATATCCCCTATTTTATTTTATGGGAAACTGAGGCAGGCAGAAGTTGGCTAACTGCCCACAGTCACATACCTACTTATTGTCCAAGGCTGTATTTGAGCTTAATCTTAATTATTCCAGACCCAGAGTTCTTCGTATCCACCTAGGATAGATAAATAATTCATTAGGCCTGGACTAAAGAAGACCTGAATTCAAATGCTGCCTGAGTAAATAGCTGTATGATCCTGAGCAAATCCTTTCTGTCTTTCTCAATTTCAGAGAAAGAAATTAAAACCATTTCTAGTCATATGAAAAAAAAAATACTCTAAAACACTATTGATCAAAGAAATGCAAATTAAGACAACTCTGAAGAACTACTACCTACCTCTCAGATTGGCTAAGGTGATAAAAAAAGATATTGATAAGTGTTGGAGGAGATGTGGGAAAACTGGGTAATTGGTACATTGTTGGTGAAGTTGTATACTGATCCAACTATTCTGGAGAGCAATTTGAAACTATGCCCAAAGGGCTATCAAATTGTACATACCCTTTGATCCAGCAGTGTTTCTACTGGGCCTATGATCAAAGAGATCATAAAAAAGGAAAAGAACCCCTATGTGCAAAAATGTTTGTGTCAGCCCTTTTTGTAGTGACAAGGAACTGGAAACTGAGTGGATACCCATCAGTTGGGGAATAGCTGAATAAATTATGGTATATGAATGTAGTGGAATATTATTGTTCTATAAGAAATGACCAGCAGGATGATTTCAGAGAGGCCTAAAGAGACCTACATGATGCTAAGTGAAATGCGCAGAACCAGGAGAACATTATACACAGCAACAAGACTATACAATGATCAATTCTGATGGACATGGTTCTCTTCAACAATGTGATGCAAACCAGTTCCTATTATTCAGCGATGAAGATAGTCATACGCATCCAGAGAGAGGCTTGAGGAAAATGAGTGTGAACCACAACACAGCATTTTAACGCTTTCTGTGAATATTTCCCTGCATTTTGTTTTCCTTCTTAGGTTGTTTTTTTTTTCTCTTTCTAGATCTGATGTTTCTTGTGCAGTAAGATAACTGTATAGATATGTATACATATATTGGATTTGTCATATAATTTAACATATTTAGCATGTATTAGATTACCTGTCATCTAGGGGTGGGGGGTCGGGAGGAAGGAGGGGAAAAGATTGGACAAAAAAAAAGTTTTGCAAAGGTCAATGTAGAAAAATCACTCATGTTTTGTAAATAAAAAGCTTTTAATTAAACAAAACAAAACAAAATAAAAAAGCAGAGGTAATAGGTGCCCAAGGTCAGATTTAAACTCAGAAAAATGAGCACTCCATCCACTGTGGAAATGGGCTATCCTAAGTGCTAGTAGTCTACATATTATGTAAAGTCTTCAAAGATGGACCTGGATGACAGCTTGTTAGGAATTAGGTTTACTTACTATTTAGACTCCAGACCTCTGAGGTTCCTGATAAATGAAGCCTTGTATGTTTGTGTGATGATTTCTGGCCTTTTAATAAATTTCTAGCTTATTAAAAAAAAGAATATTATTCTTCTATAATAAATGATCAACAAGATGATTTTAGAAAGACCTGGAAAGACTTACATGATCTGAAACTAGGTGAAATGAGTAGAACCAAGAGAACGTTGTACACAGAAACAATGAGATTATGTGATAAATTCTGATGTACTTGGCTTTCTTCAACAATGAGATTATTCAGGCCAATTCTAATAGACTTGTGATGAAGAGAGCCATCTTCAACCAGAAAGAGGACTTTGGGGACTGAATGTGGATCACAACATAGTATTTTCACTTTTTTCTTGTTGTTTGCTTGCTTTTTGTTTCTTTTTTTCATTATTTTTCCTTTTTGATCTGATTTTCTTGTGCAGCATGATAAATGTGGAAATATGTATACAAGAATTGTACATGTTTAACATATATTGGATTACTTACTGTCTAGAGGAAAGGGTAAAGGAAGGAAGGGAGAAAAATTTGGAACACAAGGTTTTTGCAAGAGTGATTGCTGAAAACTATTTTTGCATATATTTTGAAAATAAAAAGATATTATTTTTAAAAATAAAAAGTAAAATAAAAAATGTATAATTTTTAGATCAGTTAAAGAACAGAGGCCATTGGTATGAAGAAATTCTATTGGAATGATCTCAAAAAAATTAAAAGGAATGAGAAAAAGGGATTCACTAAAAGAAGGACACAGGAAGTACGATGGGGAAATTTTTCTTACATTGAAAAAACATTCAATGAAGAGCTTTTCAGTGAAGACAATAATGTTGGGGAGAATCAGAGGCAATGATGGAACCACACTTTCATCAGAAGTTGTTCAAATAAAGAAAGATATACACAAAAACTCAGTTATATATAGGAATTTATCTTATACAATAGGGAAATTGGAAGGAAAGGGAACCAAAAAAATGGAGAGAGAAATGATAAATAAGAGTAGATTAAGGGAGGAAGGGTAGAAAGCAAAATAGTTTTTGAGGAGATTGAGGATAAAAAGAAAGAGAGAAGAATTAACAGAAGAAAATGGGTTGGAGGGAAATACACAGTAATTATAACTGTCAATGTGAATGGGATGAGCTCTATTTTAAGATAGAAGCACAGAGAATAGACTAGAAACAAGCATTGAACAACATGTTACAAGAAACATACTTGAAATTTAAAGACATATACAAAGTAAAATAAATGGCTAGAGCAGAATCTATTATATTTCAGCAAAAACAAAATAAGGCAGGGGTAGTTATCATGATCTCAGACAAAGCAAAAATAAAAATAGACCTAATTGGAAGAGATAATCAAAGAAACTACATTTTGTTAAAGGGTAGCATAGAAAATGAAGTAATATCAAAAACTTTTGCATTGTTTCTGTTAAGAACCTCATTTGCTTTTTTTTTTTTTTTTTTTTTTTGCTTTTTTGCTGAGACAATTGGGGTTAAGTGACTTGCCCAGGATCACACAGCTAGGAAGTGTCTGAGACCAGATTTGAACTCAGGTCCTCCTGACTTCAGGGCTGGTGCTTTATCCACTGCGCCCCCTAGCTGCCCCAAGAACCTCATTTCCAAATGGATTGAGCTGTACCAAAATAAGAGCCATTCCCCAATTGATAAATGGTCAAAGAATATAAACAGGCAATTTTCAGAAGAGGAAATCAAAGCTATCTTCAGTCATATAAGACAAAATGTTCTAAATTGCTACTGACTTGAGAAATACAAATTAAAACAATTCTGAAGTGCTACCTCACACCAGTCAGTCAGTTCACACCATAGAAATGGAAAAATGATAAATGCTGGAAGGGGTATGGAAAGATAGTACAACCCATTGCTGGTAGAGTTGTGAACTGCTCCAACTGTTCTGGAGAAAAATTTGGAATTGTGCCCAGAGCTATCCAACTGGGCCACTTGGCTCAGGACTGATGGAAGACACAGACAGGAGATACACATGTTATTTCCCTGAAACTTGATTTTTATTAAGGAGCCAGGAAGGTATATCCCTTCCGTGGGTGGAGAGGTGTAAGACTTGAGCTCACTTAACTGGAAGCCTTCAGGTGCTACCCCCAAGAATGGGAGGATCAGGATCAGCAGAGCAGGGAGTCCTGGCCAGGTGGGACCTTCTCTGATATGCAAATGAGATCCTTCAATAGTTGGAACCTTTACCAACCATAAGGCTTTTCTGACCTGGAAGGGAGGAGGAAGAAGAATGCTTTTCAGTCGTGATTTAGAGGATGTAAGTAAGATCTGGGGAAGAGGAGGAGACTCCTTTATTGAGGAATAACCTGATCAGAGATGAACATGAATTACTATCTGAGACTATCTAGGGGAGATTGGAAATATGGAAGGAACAAGAGTCATTACGGCAGAAATACAGAATCCTAGTATTGGGAAGAGGAAAAATGGAGAAAGGAGGGTAGAGTCATAAGGTGGAGGCAGTGGGTTAATCCCATCTAATTCCTGGAAGACATGGACCATGTCTTACCTGCCTTCTATCTCCTCTTTTGCTTAGCCCATCACATTCCATACTACAATTACTTAATGATTACTTGTGGAAGGAATGAAGGAATGACTCAAGAGTCTAGAAACCAAAGAACTCCTTCTCAAGTAAATGAGAGAAAGGAAGCACCAGCTTTTGAACAAACATACATAACTCCTATTTTGTGCAAGGTCCTGTGCTAAGTGCCAAGGATAACCAGTCAGGTCCCTGCCCTGGAGGAACATACCAAAAACTTAACAGACAATGGTTAGAGTGGGGGAGGCAAGGAAAAAGGGCCTGGAAAGGAGGGGGTGAATTCACCAAGATTTGCTGTTCTGGTTTCCTCTGCTGTCCGGAGCCTCTCAACTAGCTGGGCTTCTGCTTCTGTGCTATCCCTCTTCCCATACCTAGAGACAAGGCAAGAAGGTAAAGAGGGGGTCAGCGCCTGGCTAGTCTGTGCTCCCATCTTCCCACTGAGAAACTTGGTGGTGTTCTCCTGGGTAGAGGAGATCTTGGGGCACGGTGGTTGCCCCAGAGCCCAAGAGTGACAGGTGAGAGTTAAGGGGAATGAGGAGATATGAGAGGTGATCTCAAAGTATGTCTCACCCTATCCCACCTGCCCAATATTCTTTCATCTGCTGTAGGCAAGAGAGAAAGCCCAATAAGACATCGAGTGCACCGGTGGGTGTGCAAAACACACACACACAGACACTCCCCAGTACACAGTCTCTAAGCCTCACCTTGGCCTGGTGATTAAATTGATATAATTCCTTAAGTTCTCTTGGTAATGCTTGATCTCTTCCGGGGTGGCATTTGGACCTGGAGGGTCCAAATTGGGCTTGGTGGGGTAACCTACCTGAGCATCTACACAGACCAGCAGGGCCAGTAGTGTGACAGACAACATCAACCACGGCCTCAGAATAGCAATCTTCTGCAAAAGAAGAGAAAGGACTAACCTGTTTCCCCACCACATCTCTCCTCTCTCCTTCCCAACTCCTTACACATTCACCCTCTCAAAGACCCCCAGCAACCCCCAAAGCATTTTAGGATTCAGAGTTGAGAGGGACCTTGGAATTTAACCCTCTCATTTTATACAGGAGGCAACTGAGGCTCAAACAGAACTGATTTGCCCAGGGTCACACAAATAAGAACAAACACTTAGGCAGACTTGGGAACAGACTCCTAAATACACTCACAAACTTCCCCACATTTGTTGTGGTGCCAAGTCCAGATAGTACACCTGAATGGTGTGAGGACTGATTGACTGGACACCTCCCCATCACTACCCTGGCTCTTCCTTACCCTCACTCTACAAAATCCTGAATCAGAAGAAAGGAGGGAACCCTGTGAAAAGAGCCAGCCAGAGGCTTGGCTGGGGCCATTTTCACCCATCCTTACCACAACCTTGCCAGCTCTTGATAATATCTTCCTTATTCCTTCTTCAGAGGTCAGGACTCTCAGATTCAGGAACTTTCAAAGGACCATCAAGATTCTCCTCTATTTCCAGAATACCCTATTCTCTATTAAAGATTCTCTTCCCTTTTCCTGTCTAACTAATAGGGAAGTGTTTATCCTGGGTTCTTCCAGAGTCCCAGATACCCCCATCTCCTAACTCTCTGGAGTTTTGTTTGTTTGTTTTTACTGAAGCAATTGGGGTTGTGACTTGCCAAGGATCACACAGCTAGGAAGTGTTAAGTGTCTGAGACCAGATTTAAAGTTAGATCCTCTTGATTTCAGGGCTGGTGCATTATTCATTAGCTGCCCCCCATCTCCTAACTCACATCTAAATGTCTTCTCTAAGCCCCCCCTGCCATCTCACTCTTAGATTTCCTCAGTTTCTCTCACTTCCTTGGAAAGGATTGTCTCATTCTGACACCCCTTATCCTTCCCCCAAATCCTCCCTTGCTTGTACCTTGTTTAAATACTCACTCTATCAATAGGTGACATTTGGAGCAAGAGGCAGATAAAGCAAGAAAGGAATGGGTGTAGGTGTTTGAATTGTATGCTGGACCCAGTGACTCCCTCCTCAGTTCTAGCATCCTAAGACTTGTATAACTGCCAGGGAAGGAGGAAATGGGAAAGGAGAGAATAATTAGGGGAGGGCAAAAGATGAGGTGATCAAGAGAGGGGAATGGCAAAAGATGGGATGATAGAGGGGGGGGGGTCCCTCCCTCTGGATTTAACAGTTCACCTGACTTCTTCACCAGCTTTGAGAAAGATGCTGTTGCTATCTCCTTGGGAATTGGTAGAATCTGATAGAGACAATGATAAGGGTTCCTCTGGAGAAAAGTTCACTACCCCACCCTTCTCTTCCTCTTCGATGAATAAAGAAAGGACTAGATGTGGTGAGGGTTTCGAATCTAATGGGTGAGTGTACTACTATGAATCCATGTCAAATCCGTGTCATCCCCCATAGTGGTCTATCTAGACATTTTTTTCCTCTGATAAGTAATAAGTCCCTTCCCAGAAAAAAATCTCAAGCCTTCACAGTAGGATAAGGGAGCAGACTAGATAGATGGCTTCAAAGGTCTCATTTCAATATTTTATTCAGCACACTTGGGTGGGGAAAAGAGAAAGATCAGAGACTTGGGGGAGGATAGTTAGACGTAACAGCTGAAGCACAGAAAAAGGAGCCATGGTTGGAATTGCATTGAATAACTTTTTGACCCCTGAACTTCCTGTGGAAAGGAGGAAGTGCCATATTTCAGGTCTAAAGTGTTGAGACCTCAAGTAATTGCCATGGTATTGTCTCTGAAAGAATTCAGGCTTACTCTCCAATTCAAACAAAAGCATTTAATGACATTTAAACACTCAGTGGGTGGGCCAAGCTCCCTGAAGGACTCAGCAGTTCATCTAAGCAACAAAAAGGTTTTTGAGTAAATGGTGCTGATTACAGGAGAAGATACATAAATTCTGAGGTTATAGGAGGAATTTGAGGAGGTCCTAAAGCTTTGGTGGAAGTGGACATGGGGTTATACAGAATGCAAACAAAAAAGCCCACTCAAGGGAATATTCATGTATGATTCTGATGTTGTAACTAGCAAAGGTTCACCTAATGACAGCAAAGAAAGGGCAGGCATTATGTCCGGCAAAGATTTATTGAGAGTTGCAATTCAGTGTCCTGTTCTATATCCTGCTAGTGCTACTTTCTTATTGACTGATTTTTGTGGTATGTCTAAACTAGATGGTGTGGTCACCAGAGCAGGCTGACCTGTTCTATTTTTTTGTTTTGTTTTGATTTGTGGGTTTTTTTTTTCATTCCAGTGATTTCTCCAGTATTTGGTGATGGGGACATCAATTAGAATTACCCTTGTACATGTTCTCTTCCAAAAGGAAACAAGTATTTATGAAGCTGATACCAAACACTGCCCTAAGCACTTCACAAATACTATCACATTTGTTCCTAGTGAGGGAAGTTAAGTCTCTTGTTATCTCCATTTTACAGTAAAGGAAACTGAAGCACAAAGAGTTTAAGTGACTTATCCATGGTCACATAGGCTATATTTGAACTTAGATCTCCTTGACTCAAGTCTATTGTTCTATCTCCATTTTGCCACCTAGCCTCCTCTACCTCTATTTAGATTAGAATAGATGTGCTGAGCAGGAATCAACTTTACAAATTTCCACTCCCACATATAGTTGCCTCTCAGTTGATGCTGGTGTCAATCAGGTACAATCCAGGCAAAGAGGACCAAAGAGGTTATCAATAATTGGAATCCTGCCTGGTCAGCCATTCAATACCATCTGCCTAAGGAATGGTAAGACCAACTAAGATCATCACCCCTTTCAAAGAAGGAGAAATATCTTCCTAAAGTTCTAATTCTTCAATAGAGAGTTCAGGCTTTTCCCGCAAAGTCTTGTTTTCCTCATCTGGGAAATATCCCCCAAGTCTTATATTACCCCCCACTTAAAAGCATTTTGTTTTTTGTCCAGTTACATGTAAAGATAGTTTTCAACATTCATTTTTGCAGTATTTTGAATTTTAAATGTTTTCTTCTTCCTACTTTTTCCTCAACCATCCCCAAGACAGCAAGCAATCTGATATAAGCTATATATGTATTATTATTTTAAACAGATTTCTGTATCAGCCATATTGTGAAAGAAAAATTAGGACTAGAGGGAAAAATCTCCCCCAACTCTAATGAAATATAAAATGACTCTCTCCTCTTACCCTTTCCCAATCCAGATTGGTGAGGTCTGAAAACAAGAATTACTCCAAGAATGAAGAGGGCATCGTGTCATTACTAAACCAATGGCATCACATTAAAAGCAGCCTAGAAACTGAACTTTTTTGTAAGTTGGTGCTACTTGTACAAAGAAGGCAAATGGAAGATTCAGCACCTTCAATAGCTCCTTTAGTGTATCTGCTTGACTCTAAAGCAGCTAGGAGATTTTTAGAACATATATAACTACATTTTTTAAAAAATCATTGTTTTCCATTTTCTATTCTGCTGGGACACCCTGTGTACAGAACCAGAGTCCTAGCATATGGAAATGCCAAACTTATTAGGCTGACAATGATTGAGATAAAGGCAGAAAGAAAGAGATGCAAAGACTGATAAACAAAACTAATAGATTGAGAGAGAGAGAGAGAGAGAGAGAGAGAGAGAGAGAGAGAGAGAGCGAGCAAAAACCAAGTATCAATCAATGGGAAAATGGAGAATGAGATAAGATTTTCAATAGAATTCACAGACAAACAAAATAAATAGTAAAATAGATAAGAAGGAAGGACATATACTGAGGATAGGTATTGCACACACAAAGAAGGAGAATCAGTAACCAAAATAGAGAATCATATCTTGAACAAATACCTAAATACAGATTTTACTTGTCATTGGATGAGAGAAGGGTTCACAAGAGTGAAAGAAAAGTCTAATCTACCTAAGGAGGGCTGATGGGCATAGAATCTGGATTCAGAAAAGAACACATTTCTTCAACAACCTATTGGTTGAGAAACAGAATTGCTTCTTTTCTTTTCACTCAGGACAAACTCTAGATTTTTGGATGGATGGAAGATGTTGAGAGCTCATTTACCATCCTGGGCAAAGAAAAAGGTTTCAAGGAGTTCTTAATTCCTCCACCGAGGATATGTTTTTTAGTGTCACTGACCATTCTGGTATTCCAGCAAAGTGTATCATATGGACCCTTCTCAGAATAATGTTTTTAAATAAAAAGATACATGGGTCTATAAAGAAAGTCAATTACATTGAAATTAAGTGAATAAAATTTTTTTCAACAAAATTCATTAAACAATCATTCCCTAGAGAGAAACATTGGGAACAATTGGGATTACATTCTACTGACATTTGTCTCTAAACAAATTTGTGAGTACAAAATCCAAGATAAAGGGCTATTGATTCTATTTGTAAAGATTTCCATAGGATGGTAATCCTATGACTCCTTTGAAAGATCACTTTCTGAATTAAATCATTCTGATACTCTGGAAGTTACTCTAATCCGTGAGTTGTGTAATGTGAATTGAACACATCTCCCTTGAATCTGATAAAGGAAATACAGTCCTTTTCTCAGCAAACTTTCTGAAGGGAGAGGCAAGAAACAAAATGTTCTTATACTTCAGTTTTTGCTATAATTACCCACTAAATATTCCTCTGCAAAATCTTATTGATATCAAATAATTAATTGGTATTGGGTTGATAGTAACCAATTAGATGATATTACAAAAATATTAGTTGATCAAATTCTATGGGGAATAACAGATGGAAGCCAAATGGGAGCAAATAGGAGCCCAAACCCCAGGGTTATCCCCTAAAACTGTAAGGTTAAATTCTGAAGACCAAACCCATCTTCGCCAGTGAAAATTGGGAGAGTACTCCCAGAACCCTATAAGCTACACTGTACACATCTGGTTATTTACACAATGTTTCCCTCATTAGAATGAGTGCTCCTTGAAGACAGAGATTGTGTCTGCCTTTCTTTGTGTCCCTAGTACTTAGGGCATATAACATATATGTGCCTGGCATATAACAAGCATCTAATTCATGCCGGGGTACTTGGGTGGCCCAGCACTCTATCGCTGTCACTCTATCTGAGGAGTCACAAAGACTCCTCCCCTGAATTCAAATCTGGCCTCAGACACTCCCTAAGGGACCCTGGGTAATTCAGTTAACCCTGTTTGCCTCAGTTTGCTCATCTGCAAAATGAGCTGGAGAAAGAAAAGGCAAACCACTCCAGTATTTTTCTCAAGAAACTCCAAAAAGGGTTACAAAGACAGACATGATTGAAAAATGACTGAACAATAACTGCTCATCAACTTGACTTCACCGAAGAGAATAACAAGTATAGGGGGAAGATCACCTGGAGATCATCTTCAGGCATTCTATTGAGATCCAGTAAGCATTTAAACCATTTCTTCCCTGCCTTTAATGCTGGTATAACTCTAACTTTGGGAAAGATATCAAGTGGACAGAAAGGCTGCAAATACTTCCACTACTCTCCTCCCTGGTAGTGAATTACATAGCCCTGGTTGCTATACCTCTGGTAGGAAAGTCAGGAGCTTGTGTTGCATCTGCTGTTTCTTTGTGAGTCTCATGGAGCCCAGGGTCTGATATTTTGAGCCACTGCAATTTCCAACAGCAATTTCTAGCAGTAATAATGAGATGCACAGATTCAGCTTCTGGTCTTCACAGTGAGATTCGATTTCTTTCACTGAGAAAGATGGCTAATAAGGGGCATCTTCATGATAACTGAAATATCAACTCCCTCATTTTAGAGATGGGAAAATGAGACCACACAGAGTTGACTTCTCCCAAGAATTTTCCCAAGAATTAGGCATATGTGAAGATATAAGCAAAAATTCAGAGATGAGAAAGGACAAGGCAGTTAAAGTGAAGCTCTCCCTGTACAAAAGGATTTGGAATGGCTTTTGAAGTAGCTTGTTGATAAAGCTTGTTGAGTAGAGTACTGTTTTTGTTGTTTGTTCTTCTTTCTCAAAGAGGATAAATGGCATCAGGAGGGCCATGTCTTGACTTGCCAGTGAATTGGATTTAAGTCAGGGAGCACTGAGCAAGGTCATCAGCCTCATTCTCTCCTCCAGACATTGAAGTTCAATGTCAAGATATAAATCAAGGTCACTGGTAATGGCCCAGCATACCCTGGGAGACCTTGGCCTTTTTAAGCTCAGGTCTTTCTCAGGTCTCAGTTGGTATGAGGCAATGCCCATTCAGTAATTAATGGCTAGATAAGAATTGAAGCAAAAGATTGACTAGTTTGTCTTCACCAAAAAAATCAGTCTGAGAGGAAGGCCCTCAGAGATTCTGACCAGAAGATATAAATCTTTCATTTGTTTGTCTCTGCCGTCTCAAAATTAAGGATCATACCTTTAAGGAACATTGTTAAAGGGAAAGACTTTATCCTGAAGGAGAAGTCTTGTGAGGGGTGAGATGTACTAGTCAGGAAGGTGAGCCAGCCAGACATCCCTCTTGGCTTTCAAGAGACACTGAAGCCATAGTGGAAGGGAGGGGAACTGCTGATGTTTGAATAGACTTTGGGATTTGGCTGCAGCTGCCACTACTTCTACCTGGTACTTGGAGGGAAGCAACCTGAGACCAAGACAAGAACCATGTCTGGACAGCCCAGTCCTGGTTGAAATTTCCATTTGGGAGAACTGAAAGGAGACACTGATTTGCCTGCTCCTGTTTCTCTTCTCTCTTTGCCCAGGAAAACATGGTAAACATAAAGCTTACCTGTTCTCCAAAGTGTATTAATACTTCCTACCTCTCTACCTTTTGAATTAACCAAAGAATATTTTCTCTCTTGTCCATAAGCCCAACACATATCCCATGGGGAGTGAGAGACATGGAGAAGAGAAAAACAAATTACTTCTAACAAATTCTTTCTTTGACTATATATTTTAAAAAGCTATGTTTCATTTTGCACACTAAATCTGTCACTTCTTTGCCAGGAGGTGAATACTTTGTTTCATTGTTATTCTCTGGAACCACTGATCAGCAATGTTTTTGTAGTGATCAGTTGTTACTGTTTTTAAAGTTTCTTGTCTTTCCAAGGTTCTTATTATTGTACATATTTTTCTCCCTGCTTTGCTCATTTTCTTCTTTATCAGCTTATATAATTCTTCAGAATGATTCATTTATAAGATATTGATGATGTAGTATAAATTGTTTTGGTCCCTCTCACTTCAATCTGCATCTATTTACATAATTCTTTATATATCTCTTCAAAATCATGTATTTCTTCATTTCTTATAACACATTTATCTCTTGAAACTTATTCAGTGATACCTTTTGGGAGGGGAATTGATGGATATCCTTTAATTTCTGGGATTTTTTTTTGGTGGGTATAGGTGCCATCACACACAAAAAAGTCTGTTCTAAATATTTTTGTGGACATGGTCCCTTTTGCTATTATTTTGATCTCTTTGGGCTATGGAACTACCAGTGATATAACTGAATCAAAGGTCATGTACTGTTTAGTAACTTTTTTGTGTATAATTCCAAATTGCTTTCCAGAGTTGTTGGACTTATTCATAAATATATATCTATATATACATATATATATATATCAATGTGTCTTTTCCCATAGTTCCTTCAACATATAGCATTTTCCTATTGCTTTTGTCAATTTTGCCAATATGATAGATATAAAGTGGAATCTCATAATTACTTATGGATTTCTAATTAGGAGTAATTAATGCTCTAATTGAAACATTTTTTCATATGATTGTAAATAGCTTTCTCTTGAGAACTGCCTATTTTCATCATTATACTTTTTATCATTTGAGGAATGGCTCTTATTCTTATAAATTTGTCAGTTGCTTAATATATTGTGGAAATGAGATCTTTGTCAGAAAAAGCTGTTGTAAAGATTTTTTCCCCAGTTAACAGTTTCCCTTTTATTCTTAGCTTTATTGTATTCACTTACATAAAAACTCAATTTTTGTCTTTTGGGATCCTCTTTCCCCTGTTTGATTATGAACTTTTCTTCCACCCATAGAGCTATATGTAACATTTTCCCCATTTTTCACTACTTTGTTTATTATGTGACTTTTTTTTCTAGGTCACATAACATTTTGGAGCTTATCTCTGTATTAGGTAAGAGATGTTGGTCTAAATTTAATTTCTTCCATCTTGCTGTCCAATCTTCTTTATTATTCTTGTTCATGTTGTTCAAGTGCGTCTGACTTCATGACCCCATTTAGGGTTTTCCTATCAAAAGTACTGTGGTTGTTTGCCATTTCCTTCTTCAGTTATATTATAGATGGGGAACTGATGCAAGCAGAGTTGAGTGACTTGCCCAGGATAATACAGCTATTAAATGTCTGAGGCCAGATTTGAACTCAGGAAGATGAGTCTTTTTGATTTCAAGGTCAATGCTCTATCTACTCTGCTACCTAGCTGCCCCTTCTTAGCTTCTATATGTGTTCAATATCAAAATCAGAAAAAGAAAAGAAGATGGAAAATAGATATCATGTAATAGGCAGAACAACTAGTACTATATGGAGAGTTTCCTATTGTAATATAATAAGGCATCAGTTTCTAATATTCCTTGTTATGTTCACATCAACAGCAAAAAGTTATGTTAATGTTCATTTCATACTTATGCAATTTATTTTTGCAATGCTAACAACAAATAGGATACTACGATTGGCCATTTCTACCCAAATATCATCACGTGAATTATCTTTGCAAATTGAGGCACTATTTTTTTCCTGCTTATACTGAAGAAATGCAAAGTTGAATGGCATAGTAGATAAAGAAACAGCTTTAGAGTCAAGAAAACCTGAAAATATATTTCCATATTGCCCCAGGAAACTATTTCTAGCACACTAGAGCTTCTAGCCACAGTAGAGCAAGGACCCTCTTCACACTTTCACTGCAGAAAAAAAATGAAAACTTACAGGTCCCTAGAAACATCTCTCAGAGTAGCTGCACAAAAACCTTGAAGTGTGGGACAGTACACCATTCTTCCTGGAAGCAGATCCCTACTTTCACAAAGAGTTACAAGTCTAGTAATAGGCTAGGAAAATGAATCAACAACACAAAAGAATTCTGACCACGGAAAGTTACTCTGGTGACAAGGAAGATCAAAACACACACTCAGAAAAAAGATAGCAAAGTCAATGCTCATATAACCAAAGCCTCCAAGATAAATATGAAATGTTCTCAGGGCATGAAAGAGCTCAAAAAGAATTTTGAAAATCAAATAAAAAAAGTAGAGAAAAATGGCAAGAAAAATGAGACTGACAGAAGAAAATCATGAAATATAAGTGAACAACTTGATAAAGGAAACACAAAAAATACTAAAGAAAATAGCACCTTAAAAAAAAAACTAGGTTAGGGGAGGAAGGCAAGGAGAGAATTATTCTTTCCATATCACTATTTTCCTCACTGTAGTTTTGATATATCAATGTGTGTATGGAGGGAACGGATTTGGCATAAAAAATTAAGTGGGAATTTTGGAGGAGTTTATGGCAATGACAGAGGACACACAAAGGTCTATAACCAAGCTCTTAAATCAAACTTTATTGTACTGTAAATACCCCTAAAAAAATGTCAGACTTCTCTGGTACAAAGGAATGGCCAAAAAGGGTTTTTTTGGGTTTTGTTTTTGCTGAGGCAATTGGGGTTAAGTGACTTGCCCAGGGTCATACAGCTAGGGAATGTTAAGTGTCTGAGACCAGATTTGAACTCAAGTCCTCCTGACTTCAGGGGGTGGTGCAGTGGATACTGCACCACCTAGCTGCCCCCTGGCCAAAAAGTTTTACTGGGTCTTTTCATATCAGGGGCTCTTCACCCCCAACTTCTTTAATGTGGAAAGGATAACTGTATTTTTAAACTTAAAATGTAACCAAAAAACATAAATTTTCTCCACAAAGTTTCCTCACTGAGCCACAATAGTGGAGTAAAGGCAGGGACTCACCTGAGGTTTCCCTGAAATAACTCCATACATCTTTAAATAATGGTTCTCAACAAATTTGACAACAGCAGAACCAATAAAAAGACAGAATAAAACATTTTTCCAGCCCAAAGAAACTTAGAAGGTCAACAGGAAAGATTTTCCCACCCGGGAAAGAGTTGAGGACAATCTAATGCAGACCACTCCTGCACATCCCCAGTCCCAGCAAACCAGGAATGGGCCTAGGGAGCCTCTGCTCAGGCTTCTGGAGCTCTCAGCCCACAGATAGTAAAGAAGTCAAGCAATTAGTGTGAAGAAGATTGCAGGAGTGTCTTTACTATCACTAAGGCAGTACTCTATTTCTTTGCCTATACTCAAATTTGGGTTGGAGTCCTGGATGGTAGTCTCAGGGTGAGTTGGAGCATTAGCACACTAAAGTTTCCAGCCATAGTGGAGCAAAGATCCTCTTCACAATTTCACTACAGAAGAGTGCTCATGGTCACTTACAAACCAGAGCACTGTCCTAAGATCATACCACCCTGGAAGAAATGAAAACTTACAAATCCCTGGAAACATCTTTCAGAGTAGCTACACAAAAACCTGGAAATGTAGGACAGTACACCATTTATCCTGGAAGCAGATCCCTACTTTCACAAACAGTTACAAGTCTAGTAATAGGCTAGGAAAATGAACCAAAAACACAAAAGAATCCTGACCACAGAAAGTTACTCTGGTGACAAGGAAGATCAAAACACACATTCAGAAGAAAATAGCAAAGTCAATGTTCCTATAACCAAATCCTCCAAGATAAATATGAAATGGTCTCAGGGCATGAAAGAGCTCAAAAAGAATTTTGAAAATCAAGTAAGAAAAGTAGAGAAAAAATTGACAAGAAAAATGAGACTGATAGAAGAAAATCATGAAATATAAGTCAACAACTTGATAAAGGAAACACAAAAAAATACTAAAGAAAATAGCACCTTAAAAAAACAAAGCCAAATGGTAAAGGAACTACAAAAAGCCAATGAGAAGAAGAACGCCTTAAAAAGCAGAAATTGCCTAGTGCAAAAAAAATCCACCAAAGAAAACAACTCCTTTAAAATTAGAATTGGACAAGTGAGGAAGGAGGTTCAAAAATTTACTGAAAAAAATAATTCTTTACACAAAGGAATTTAGTAAATGGAAAGGAGGACTTTGTGAGAAATCAGGAAACAATAAAAACAAACCACAGAATAACAAAACAGAAGACTATGTGAAATATCTCATTGGAAAAACAACTGACCTGAAAAATAGATCCAGGAAAAATAATTTGAAAATGATTAGACTACCTGAAAATCACAATAAAAAAAAAGAGCCTAGACATCATCTTTCAAGAAATTGTCAGGGAAAACTGCCCTGAGATTCTAGAACCAAAGAGTAAAATAAAAATTGAAAGAATTCACTGATAATCTCCTGAAATAGATCCCAAAATGAAAAGTCTCAGGAATGTTATGGCCAAATGCCAGAGTTCTCAGGTGAAGAAGAAAATACTACAAGACTTAGAAAGAAGCAATTTAAGTATCATGGAGTCACTGAATGACACAAGATTTAGCCATTTCTACATTAAAGGATCAGAGGGCCTGGAATATGATATTCCAAAGGACAAAAAGGCTATAATTATACCTATGAACCAACTACCCAGTAAAACTGAATCGAAACCTTCTGGGAAGAAGGGTGGGGGAAATTGACATTTAACAAAATAAAAAATTTTCAAGCATTTTTGATGAGAAAAACAGAGCTGAATAGAAAATTTGACTTTAAATACAAGACTCTAGAGAATCATAAGATAAAAAGGAAATGGAATTCATAAGGGACTCAATGAGGTTGGACAATTTGTATTCTTATTTAGGAAAATGCTACTTGCAATCATAAGAATTTTCTCAGGATAGGGCATTAGAGGGAAAATATAAAATAGGGCACAAGTCTTATTGAATGTGAAGGAAGACTATCTAAAAAAGTGAAATTAAAGAGTGAGACATGAATGTAGTGGAAGAGGAAAAGGCAGAGATTGAATGCAGTGAATTATCATAAATAAAAGAGGAAAGAAAGCTTTTACAGTAGAGGGGGCAGCTCCTGACACATGATACTTAATACTTTTTAATTGATTTAGAACTAGAAAACCTTGGCCAAAATGTCAGCTCTGAATATTGCTGGTTATCTCTCTATTTGTTTAAACCCACACAAAATTAATTTGAAATTTACTGATTTGTCACATAGTTAGAGATCTGGTACTGATATACCCCTTTTCCCCCACTTATTTTCATTACTTTTTTCTTGACAATGTTGACATTTTTTTGTCTCCAAATGAATCTTGTCATTTTTTCTTGTTCTATAAAGTAACTATTTGATTGGTATGGCACTGAAAGAGTAAATTAATTTAGGAAATATTATTATTTGTATCATATTGATTTGTTCTATATATAATCAACTAATATTTTCAATTACTAAATTGTGTCCAATTACTAGACACAATTGCTTTTAGTTGTATTTGTATAGTTCTTGTGTTAATTTTTGAAGATAGACTCCCAAGTATTTTATACATTCTGTAGTAATTTTAAATAGAATTTCTCCTTCTATCTCTTCTTGTCAACTTTTATTGGTATTGAACAGAAATGCTGGGAATTTCTCTGGATTCATTTTTTGTCCTACAAATATGCGGACTTCAATTAATAATAATAATTTAATCATAGCATTTTACTTGACTTTTTAGGGTTCTTTACATATGCCAATTTATCACCTACACAAAGTGATAAACTTTGTTCTTTTTTTAGACCTGCTAATTCTTTCAATCTCTTTTTCTTGTTTAATGCCAGCATCAATAATACTATATCAAACAGGAATGATAACAATGGAATTATTGTTTCATTCCTGATTTTTATTGGAAATGATTTTAGTTTATCTACATTGAACATAATGGTAGCTCTTGATTTTAAATATTTATTTATTATTTTAAATATAGGTGTCCAAGGAAATTATAAAGACGAATGTTGGCGGGGATGTGGGAAAACTGAGACACTGATACATTGTTGGTGGAACTGTGAACAAATCCAGCCATTCTGGAGAGCAATTTGGAACTATGCTCAAAAAGTTATCAAACAGTGCATACCCTTTGACCCAGCAGTGTTTCTATTGGGCTTATATCCCAAAGAAATCTTAAAAGAAGGAAAGGGACCCACATGTACGAGAATGTTTGTGTCAGCCCTTTTTGTAGTAGCTAGAAACTGGAAGCTGAATGGATGCCCATCAATTGGAGAATGGCTGAACAAATTATACTATATGAATGTTATGGAATATTATTCTTCTATAAGAAACGACCAGCAGGATGATTTCAGAGAGGCCTGGAGAGACTTGCATGGATTGATGCTGAGCAAAATGAGCAGAATCAGGAGATCATTATACACAGCAACTACAATACTATATGATGATCAATTCTGATGGACATGGCTCTCTTCAGCAATGAAATGCTTCAAACCAGTTCCAATTGTTCAGTAAAGAAAGACATACACACCCAGAGAGAGGGATATGAAATGTGGACCACAACATAACATTTTCATGCTCTCTATTGATGTTTGCTTGCATTGTGTTTCCTTTCTCTGATTTTTTTTCTTGTAGATAACGATTTTTCCTGCACATCAATGATAAGTGTGGAAATATGTATACATATATTCGATTTGTCAAGTATTTTAACATAATTAACATGTAGTGGATTTCCTGCCATCTAGGGGAGGAGAGGGGACTTGAGGGGGAAATTTGTACAGAAAGTTTTGTAAAGGTTAATGTTGAAGAATTACCCATACATATATTTTGCAAATAAAAAGTTTTAATAAAAAAATTTTTTTTAATTTAAAATAAATAAATAAATGTAGGTGTTCATTAATCCCTTTATTTTCTAGTGTTTTTAGCAGAAATGCTTTGTCAAGAGTTTTTTTTTGCATATATAAATGTATCAGGAGTTTTTTTTCATTAATATGATGAATTAAATTTATAGTTTTCCTAATAATAAACCAACCTATGTTACTGCTATAAATCCATCCTGGTCATTGTGTATAATATTTGTGACCTGTTATTATAGTCAATTTCTTGATATTTAATTTAAAATTTTTGTACTTATGTTTATTAGGAATGTGGGTCTATAGATTTCTTTTTCTGTTTGATTGTACCTATTTTATATGTCAAGATCAAATTTGAGTCATAGAAGGAATTTAGTATGATCCTGTCATTTGCTACTCTTGTAAACAATTTATCTAATTAATTTTCTTTAAATTTTGATAGAATTCAGTTGTGAATACATCTGATCCTAAATAGTTTCTTCCTTTGGAAATTTATCTATGCATTATTCATTTTTCCCTTGGACATTGTGTTACTTATGTTTCTAATTCTTCTTCTGATAATTTGGATATTTTATATTTCTATTATATTTCATTTAAATTGGTTTTTTGGAATATTGTGGGACCAAATAGTTTCTAATGATAGCCTTTATTTCTTTCATATGTTGTGAATGTTCCTTTTTAATTTTTGATACTAGTAATTTGGTTTTCTTTTTTAATCAAGATAGCAAAAAGTTAATTGGTTTTGTATTTTTTTTTTCAAAAAAATAGTTTATACCATTGTTTATACTATTTCTGTTTTTTGTTTTGTTCATCTTTCTTTTAATTTTTCAGGTTTCCTTAAGAAGGAAGAACAAACTCTGAAGATCATTCCTTGTCAATCAAGAGCAGAGTAAGCTATGTCTAGTAATAATAGAACTAACATTCCCAGGACATCAGGAGAGAGGGTAGGTCAAGGCGGGAGAGTTAGAAAAAAGTAGAGAGAGACAGAGAGACAGAGACAGAGACAGATACAGAGTCATAGAGACAGAGACAGAGAGATCCAAAAAAATAAGCAGAACAGTGGGAAAAACACAGCTTGGGAGTCAGGAGATGAGAGTTTTAATCCCCACTTTGCCACATAATTAGCTCTGTGAGCTTGGGCAAATCATCCTTCTCTTAAGCTTCAGTTTCTCCCATTGCAAAATAATAATAGCAGCTAGCATGTATATAGCACCTAACATACTAAAAAGCTCTTCACAAAGATTCTCTCCTTTCTTCCTCATATCCTTACCTCAGAGCTAGGGACTATTATTATCTTCATTTGCTAGTTCCGAAGATTGAGGTTGAGAATGGTTAGATGGTTTACCTTGGATCCACAGAACTAGTAAATTTCTAAGGTGGGCTTTAAACTTATGTTTTCCTGCCTCCATCCAGGGCTCTAGGGATTTACTGAGTCACCTAGCTGCAAAAAAAAAAAATGAGAAGGGGACTAAATTAGCTCAAAGATCCTTCCACCTCAGACATACTTTGTTTTTGTTTTTGTTTTTACCTTGGACTATAGTGTAGAGTGTTTGTGTATATATGTATGCATGTATATGGCATAGGATGCGGGGTGGAAATAGAGAATGACTTTCCTATTTGATTCCTTCTCATCATTTATATTGTTAATATACCTACATTTTGATGCATGGATCAATGATTCTTGGAATAACTACAATAAAACTGAACACACTCATGAACCAGGATTTGTCCAATTGATTATGCCATCGCCCAGCACATGAGAAAGGTACCAAGAAGTTCTAGAGCCAGTTTTCAGAATATTCAGAACAGCTTTTACAACAGCATACCCTCAGCATGGGCATCACCTGCTTTACTAAAACCAAAGCCACACCTCATGGATCCCACAATCCACAGATTCAGAGACACAAATCCAAATCCTTACATTTTTGTTGAAAAACATGGGCAAGGATCTTATCATTGATAAGTTTCAGTATACTTATATGAAAAATAGGAAATTCTACCTTATCCTAGTGAACAAATCTGAAAATAGCTATGCAATCATTCTATAAATTGGAAGGAACCAACTTATAAAGAAAAACCTAAAGAAAGACAAAGAGACTCTGATTTTTGACTCAGCTTTATTAAGCCTGGTTCAGGGATGATGATAGAATTCTGTGGCTTAGCTTCTGCTGGAGCCAGGGGAGGGAGTGCCAGGACTGCCTGCAGGGCTCTGGAAAAACAGAGAGGCAAAGTGAAGATTCATCTGATGGGGTATCCTGTAAGAGAAGAGAAGGGATAACTGGGTGGCAGGTCAAAGACAAAGGCTCTCTCAATTAGTGTGACACTTTGTCCCCATCTCCAGAGACTGCTCATAGTCTTTCCTGATTCTGCCCCTAAGGGTTCTGTTGCCCATTCAACACCTCCTTCTTTCTTACATCCCTTTTATTGCCTATTTCTAGAGGGTGCATGCACATACACACACACACACACACACACACACACACACACACACACACACACAGACATGTGTGCATGCACACTCCCCCTCCCCACTACACACATACATTATACCCTCCTTGCCCCAACCTAGAGAAGTTCAGAGATTAGGGGTACTTGGTACCTGGAAATACTACAGCAGAACCATTTATTCCAAGATATCCACATCATCCTGGTGGAATCTCTGGCCTGCTGCCCTCTTCCCATACCTGCAGAGTAAGGTGGGAAATACATCTAGAGCCAGAGCTGTCCACACCCCCACCACCTCTGAAGACCTAGCTCACACACAGACAAATATAGACTCACAAATTCAGACTTAGTCATTAGACACACAGAGAGATCCCCTCCTTCCTTTCTGAGAATGACTTCCTAAGCCCTACCTGGCAGAAAAAGCTAGGATTTGAATTGTGCATTTGGTAGAAAAGTGTGTTTTTAGGTGGGTGGTTTGT
This sequence comes from Myrmecobius fasciatus, assembly GCA_023553655.1. Classification (NCBI taxonomy): domain Eukaryota; kingdom Metazoa; phylum Chordata; class Mammalia; order Dasyuromorphia; family Myrmecobiidae; genus Myrmecobius; species Myrmecobius fasciatus. Next base: position 78,668 of record JAJPUD010006693.1, on the reverse strand, counting down.
CTCCAGGATTAGAATTACTAGGAGTTTGTGGATTTTTTGCCACTGTGTCTGGATAAATTTGGTCACATTAACATAAAGGTCTTACTGCTTTGAAAAATAGTTCATACTCACATTTGCTCACATATGTGCAAGAGCAAACTCTACATATGCCCAGAATTGCAAAGTTGGAAAGGACCTCCAAGATTACCCTTTCAGCACACCCTTTTGCAACATTCCACCTAAAGCCTCTCCTTTCCAGCCTTCTGTCTAGGAGGAGCTTACTACCTTCACTACCCATGTTTCTGTTCTGCAGAATCAGAGCCCAGACCTATCTGCACTGACCACAGAGACTCTTACTCACCTGGGCCGGCTGATCCTATTGATATATCTTCGGAGCTCAGCAGCATACAGGGCCATCTGCTCTGGAGTAGCATCATCTCCAGGGTAAACTGGCTCCTGTGGAGCCCCCTGAGCACACGGTGGCAGCAACAGAGCCACACAGCAAGAGAGGACCAGAAGAGAGAGCCAATATTGAGGGGCAGCCATCTGAGGGGAAAAAAAGATTAGAGAAGAGTCAGAAGGGAAGGCCAGGGAAGGAAGCAGAAGAGAAAGGGAGAGAAAAAAGAAAAGGAGAGGGAAGGAGAAGGGAAAGGAGAAAAGAGATGTCAGGAGAAGGGAGAAATGAACAGAGCAAGGTAGAAGAGAACAGAGAAAAAGTAGAGGAAGAACCAAGTAAAAGGAGGAACAGAAAAGAAAGGGACAAAGAAAGGATAGGGAAAAGAGACAAAGAAAGAGAGACAAGGAAGAGAAACAGACAGAGACAGAGAGTCAAGAACAGAAATAGAGAAAAATAGAGATGAGAAGGGAGGGAGGGAAGGAGAAAGAGAGAGAGACACAGAGAGAGACAGAGACAGAGACAAAGGGAAGGAGGAGGGAGGGAGGGAGGAAAGGAAGAAGAGAAAGATAGGGAAAGAGAGATAAAGAACTAGAGACAGTCCAAGCCAGAGAGAGACAGAGAGGGAGCAATGCAAGAATGTTCCAGATACCTAGGAATCAAGAAAACACCTGGCAAACTGGAAACTCAATGATCATTCCAAGGAGAGACTAAGAGCAGAACTGCCAGTTTCCCAACTCTTCTGATATCCCACTCATCTTCTCCCCTCAATTCCCACCCAATCTCACTCTCCAAAGAACTCCCTACATGACCAGGTACTCCATTAGAAGGACAACAGGCTCTTGTACATACACTCCTTGTCTCAGGGGTAGGACCATAACTACTTTAGGCCTTTATTCAGGACACTGAAATCCAAAGAGCAACAACAGCATTTACTTTCAGCCCTTCAGCAAGCAAGGTGGAAACAACTGAATTAAGTTCTCAGAAAGCATGAATAATTTCTTAAAACAGAAAGCTGCAAGGTAGCATACTTTCAAAGATAATATGCCCCAGAGAGCCCTACTCATTAAACCCTCAGACACCAGTCTCCCTATTGAAATGGCCTCGAGGAGTCCCAGCAACTCTGCCAAAAGTCCTGACATTGTGCCTTGTGCATCCTTCCTTAACAGGGCAGCACTCTCAATTGTACCTCAGTGAATTGGTCTTGAAATTCATCTTTAAGGAGTTTGTTCTCCATTCCACATTTCCTAGTTTTAATTCTGCTTCTAGGTGACAAATCCCAACACTCAGTCAAAGCAAGGACTAACTGACATATGGACAACTTAAGACTGAGAGTTCCTGAAAAGGAAAGTGGATTTATATGATAACCAGAAAGTGCAGAATCAGGGCTGAGAGGAGGAATACATATCCCCAAAATGATTTATTTCAGGGAGGCCTTCCTGAAGAAGGGGAAATTGTAGGAACCTTTTAAAGGAAAGGATGCTTGGAATGCCTGACCTAGGTATTGACACAGCCTCCCTTGTGCTACACAGCAACACAGATACACAGCTACACACACAGCTATATACACTTTTTATATGTGTATGTATGTATGTATGTATATATATATATATATGCCCAGAGTCACACATACTCAGGGATATATGACCATACCTGGGCATACTTCCTCCAAGACTGGCCACTCACCCCCAGGAGTACTTAGGACACGTCTCATTTCTGGCACCTAGTATCAGAATTAGGTTCCTTGGAGATCACAAGGGAAAACTTCCAACCCCAGAGCCTCAGCCCTTTCTTCTGTAGAGAGGTACTTTATAACTCATTTCCTCCATTTAAATCTCCCTTGGTCCTCTGAGTTCCAAGACTCCTCTGTATCGGCCTCCAATGACCAATTGTAATCTCTCAAAAGCCTTCCTTCCTAAGTGGTCTATTACACCCAAGGGATAGAAGTACCACCCCTCAGTTTCTTCATCCTTGTGCCCACTTACCTTGAGTCCAAGACAGTGAACCAGTCTACTGGGTGAGGAGCTACTAGTTCCTTGCCTCAGATCAGATGGGGTCTTCCCCGAAAGCCATTCTATTGCTCTTATATTCTTCCCTCCCCCCCTGCTTCCTCAAAGACTCCGCCTCCTCACCATCATCCCTCTCCTTTCACTAACATCACCCCCTCCAACATCAGCCAAAGGGGGGTATAGCAGGAAAAGGGCAAGTAGTTGTGGGATAATAACTGAATCTAGGGGACCCCTTCTCTCTGGCACCAAGTCATTTTCCTAACCTTAATCAGCCTCCTGAAAAACTGTCTTCTGCTGGGAACAGATTTACATTTTTTCTACCCAATAATCCTGCTCACTGTTATCCCCCAGCCTCCTTTCCTAATGAGGGTCACTGAATTCAGATCCAGGAGTTATCGATCTGGGGAGAAGAGGAGGGAGGGCTTGGTTATTCTACCTTGTGACTATAGACTTCCCTTCTCTCATCACTCTCAAGAACTCCATAGATTACCAATACAGATAAAATCCCATTACTGATTCACCATAAAGCAATAAGCTCTCCTATGGCTGCCAAAAGGAGCCACTGGACTATTTCATTGCCTTCATCCCAAAGGGAGAAGAAACATGATATAGGGAAAAGAAGAAAGGAAGAATAAATGGTTAAAGCATTGGGAAAGGAGAAGGGAAGAGGGGAAGGAACCAGAGAAGAATTGAGAAGAAGAAAAAGAAGAAACTCATAGATAGATGTCTTGAGGACATCCCCAGTGACTAACACTGTGCAAATACTTAATACATACTTGAGGAACTGAATTGAATGAAAATTTCTGAACTCCAAGGTTTTCCAGGTCCAGCCTAAAACAAAGTCCTGCAGTATTAAAAATACACCACGAGGCGGAGCCTTTACTCAATGCTAAAAGCCCAAACAAAGCCAGCCTGACAACTGAATCAGGCAAGAGGACTTTAAACTGAAGGAGATTGAGGGCCCCAGTTCTGGGGGGAGGAAGCCTATTCAAGTTTTGTGGGGGGGTTAGGGTTTTTTCCCTTTATTAAAGTTTTTTTCTTTCTTTTTTAAAATTTTTTTAAACTTCTTATTCATAAAACATATGCATGGGTAATTTTTCAATACTGACCCTTGCAAAACCTTCTGTTCCAAATTTTCCCCTCCTTCTCTCCACCTCCTCCCCTAGATGGCAGGTAGTCCAATACATGTTAAATATGTTAAAATATATATTAAATCCAATATATGTATACATATTTATACAGTTATCTTGCTGCACAAGAAAAATCAGATCAAGAAGGAAGAAAAAAAAAACCTGAGAAAGAAAAAAAAATGCAAGCAAACAACAACAGAAAGAGTGAAAATGCTATGTTGTGGTCCACAGTCAGTTTCCACAGTCCTCTCTCTGAGTGTAGATGGTTCCCTTCATCACTGAACAAATGGAACTGGTTTGAATCATCTTATTGTTGTCAATTCAAGTTTTCAGTTAATTCTTAGAAAATGTCTGATAACCAAACTAACAGAAATCAAATGATTATCTCAATTGATGCAGAAAAAGCATTTGACAAAATTCAACACTCAGTCCTATTAAAAACACCAGAGAGCATGGGGATAAATGAAGTTTCCCTTAAAATGAGCAGTAGCAGTTATTTAAAACCATCATAAACTAGAAGCATTCCTAATAAGATGAGGGATGAAACAAGGTTACCCACTAAAAGTTAGCTTTAACAATAAGAGAAGAAAAAGAAATAAAGGAATTAAAGTAGGTAATGAAGAAACAAAAGTATTACTCTTTGCAGATGATATGTACTTAGAAAATCTTAGAGAATCAACTAAAAAATTCATAGAAACAATAATTAACTTTAGCAAACTTGCAGAATACAAAATAAATCCATCTAAATCATCAACATTTCTATGTTACCAACAAAGTTCAACAGTGAAAGATACAAAGATAAATTCCATTTAAAATAACTGTAGATGATAAAAAAATATATTTGGGAGTCTACCTGTCAAGACAAAGTCAGGAACTATAAAAACATAATTACAAAACATTTTCCACACACATAAAATCAGATCTAAACAACTGGAAGAATTTCAAGTACTCATGGGTAGGTCGAGCTAATATGATAAAAATGACAATTCCATCTAAATTAATCTTATTCAATGCCAGACCAATCAAACTGCCAAGAACTTACTTTACAAAGCAAGAAAAAATAATCACAAAGTTAATCTGGAAGAACAAAAGATCAAGATTTTCAAGGGAATTAATGAAAAAAATGCAAATGAAGTTGACCTAGCTGTACCAGACCTAAAATTATATTATAAAGCAGCAGTCATCAAAAACATTTCTACTGGCAAAGAAACAGAGTACTTGATCTAAGGAATAGTCAATGGCTATAATAATCCAGTGTTTCTAGATGCTTATTTGCATAAAATAGAAAAAGAGAAAATCAATGAATTGGGCTTGCAACTAAAAAAGCTAGAGAAAGAACAAATTAAAAACCCCCAATCAAATACCAAACTTGAAATCCTAAAAATAAAAGGAGAGATTAGTAAAATTGAAAGTAAAAAAACTATTGAATTAATAAATAAAACTAAAAGTTGGTTTTATGAAAAAACCAACAAAATAGATAAACCTCTAGTTAATTTAATTATAAAAAGGAAAGAGGAAAATCAAATTGTTAGTCTCAAAAATGAAAAGGGAGAACTTTCCACCAATGAAGAGGAAATCAGAGCAATAATCAGGAGTTACTTTGCCCAACTGTATGCCAATAAATTTGATAACCTAAGTGAAATGGAGGAATATCTACAAAAATATAGATTGCCCAGATTAACAGAAGAGGAAATAAATTACTTAAATAGTCCCATTTCAGAAAAAGAAATAGAACAAGTCATTAATCAACTCCCTAAGAAAAAATCCCCAGAACCGGATGGATTTACATGTGAATTCTACCAAACATTTAAAGAACAGTTAACTCCAATATTATATAAACTATTCGAAAAAATAGGAAATGAAGGACTCCTACCAAATTCTTTTTATGATACAGACATGGTACTGATGTAAACCAGGTAAAACAAAAACAGAGAAAGAAAATTATAGACCAATCTCCTTAATGAATATTGATGCAAAAATCTTAAATAAAATATTAGCAAAGAGATTACAGAAAATCATTCCCAGAATAATACACCATGACCAAGTAGGATTTATACCAGGAATGCAGGGATGGTTCAATATTAGGAAAACTATTAACATAATTGACTATATTAATAACCAAATTAACAAAAAACATATGTTAATCTCAATAGATGCAGAAAAAGCCTTTCATAAAATCCAACATCCATTCCTATTAAAAACATTAGAGAGTATAGGAATTAATGGACTTTTCCTTAAAATAGTCAGTAGCATCTATTTAAAACCATCAGCTAGCATCATATGTAATGGTGATAAACTGGAACCATTCCCAATAAGATCAGGGGTGAAACAAGGTTGCCCACTATCACCATTACTGTGCAATATTGTATTAGAAATGCTAGCCTTGGCAATAAGACAAGAAAAAGAGATTAAAGGAATTAGAGTAGGTCATGAGGAAACCAAATTATCACTCTTTGCAGATGATATGATGGTCTACTTAGAGAACCCTAGAGAATCAACTAAAAAACTGTTAGAATTAATCCACAACTTTAGCAAAGTTGCAGGATACAAAATAAATCCACATAAATCATCAGCATTTTTATACATCACCAACAAAATGCAACAGCAAGAGATACAAAGAGAAATTCCATTCAAAATAACTATCGATAGTATAAAATATTTGGGAATATATCTGCCAAGGGAAAGTCAGGATCTATATGAGCAAAACTACAAAACACTCTCCACACAAATAAAGTCAGATCTAAACAATTGGAAAAACATCAAGTGCTCTTGGATAGGTCGAGCAAATATAATAAAGATGGCAATACTACCTAAACTAATCTATCTATTTAGTGCTATACCAATCAAACTCCCAAGAGATTATTTAACTGACCTAGAAAAAATAACAACAAAATTCATCTGGAAAAACAAAAGGTCAAGAATTTCAAGGGAATTAATGAAAAAAATGCAAATGAGGGTGGCCTAGCTGTACCAGATCTAAAACTATATTATAAAGCAGCGGTCACCAAAACCATTTGGTACTGGATAAGAAATAGAGTAGTGGATCAGTGGAATAGGTTAAGTTCACAGGACTAAATACTCAATGACAATTGTAATCTAGTGTTTGATAAACCCAAAGACCCCAGTTTTTGGGAGAAAAACTCACTATTTGAGAAAAACTGCTGGGATAATTGGAAACTAGTATGGAAGAAATTAGGCATTGACCCACACCTAACACCATATAACAAGATAAGGTCAAAATGGATTCATGATCTAGGCATAAAGAATGATATTATAAACAAATTAGAACAATGTGGGATGGTTTACCTCTCAGACCTGTGGAGGGGGAAGGAATTTGTGACCAAAGAAGAACTAGAGGTCATCATTAATCACAAAATAGATAAGTTTGACTATATCAAGTTAAAAAGTTTTTGTACAAACAAAATGAATGCAGACAAGATTAGAAGGGTAGCAGTAAACTGGGAAAATATTTTTACATCCAAAGGTTCTGATAAAGGCCTCATTTCTAAAATATAT
>JAJPUD010006693.1:52049-71240 GCA_023553655.1 Myrmecobius fasciatus | reverse complement strand
TGGCTGAATAAATTATGGTATATGAATGTTATGGAATATTATTGTTCTGTAAGAAATGACCAACAGGAGGATTTCAGAGAGGATTGGAGAGGCTTGCATGAACTGATGCTGAGTGAAATCAGCAGAACCAGGAGAACATTATACACAGCAACAAGACTATACGATGATCAATTTTGATAGACATGGTTCTCTTCAACAATGATGTGATTCAAACCAGTTGTTCTGCGATGAAGATAGTCATATACATCCAGAGAGAGGCCTGTGGGAACTGAGAGTGAACCACAACACAGCATTTTAACGCTTTCTGTGAATATTTCCATGCATTTTGTTTTCCTTCTTAGGTTGTTTTTTTCTTCTTCTCTTTCTAGATCTGATGTTTCTTGTGCAGTAAGATAACTGTATAGATATGTATACATGTATGGTATTTGTCATATAATTTATCCTATTTAGCATATATTAGATTACCTGTCATCTAGGTGTGGGGGGTGGGGGGACAGGAGGGGAAAAGCTTGGGAAAAAAAAGTTTTTGCAAAGGTCAGTGTTGAAAGGTCACTCATATGTTTTGTAAATAAAAAGCTTTATATCAAAAAAAAAATAATCCAGTGTTTCATAAACCCAAAGACCCCAGCTTCTGGGATAAGAACTCACTATTTGACAAAAATTGCTGGGAAAATTGGAAAATAGTATGAGAGAAACTAGGCACTGACCAACACCTAACACCCTATATATAGCAAAATAAGGTCAAAATGGGTTCATGATTTAGACATAACGAGTGATGCTATAAGCAAACTAGAAGAACAAATTTTCTTTCTTTCTTTCAGATCTGTGGAGAAGAAATTTGTGGCCAAAGAAGAACTAGAGTAAATTATTAAATGCAAAATGGATAATCTTGATTATTTTAAATTAAAAAGTGTTTCTATAAACAAAACAAATGCAGACAAGATTAGCAGGGAAGCAGAAAATTGGGGGGGAAATGTTACATCCAAAGATGTAAACAACAAAGATATTGTTAAAGGCCTAATGTCTAAAATATAGAGGGAATTGACTCAAATTTATAATACAAGCATTCTCTTATTGATAAAAAGTCAAAGGATATATGAATGGACAACTTATAGATGAAGAAATTAAAACCATTTCTATTCATAAGAAAAAATGTTCTAAATCACTATTGATCAGAGATATGCAAATTAAGATAACTCTGAGGTACCACTATACACCTCTCAGATTGGCTAAGGTGACAGGAAAAGATAATGATAAATGTTGGAGGGGAAAACTGGGAGAATGATACATTGTTGGTGGAGTTGGGAACTGATCCAACCATTCTGAAGAACAATTTGAAACTATTCCCAAAGGGCAATCAAACTGCACCTTTGATCCAGCAGTGTCTCTGGACCTGTATCCCAAAGAAATCATAAAAAAGGGTAACCCATATGTGCAAAAATGTTTGTAACAGCCCATTTGTAGTGGCAAGGAACTGAAAACTGAGTGGATGCCTATCAGTTGGGGAATGGTTGAATAAGTTATGGTATGTGAATGTTAATAGAATATTATTATTCTATTAGAAATGATCAGCAGGATGATTTCAGAAAGACTTGGAGAGACTTACATGAACTGATTCTAAGTGGAGTAGAACCAAGAAAACATTTTGAACACAGGATTATGCGATGATCAATTCTGATCAACCATAAGGTGATTCAGGCCAATTCCAATAAACTTGTGATGGAGAGAGCCATCTGCATCCAGAAAGAGGGCTTTGGGGAATGAATGTGAAGGATAACATAGTATTTTCACTTTTTTGTTGTTGATGTTTGCTTGCTTTTATTTTCTTTTTCATTTTTATCTGATTTTTCTTGTGTAGGATGATAATTATGGGAATATATATAGAAGAATTACACATTTTATTATATATTAGATTACTTGCTGTATAGTAGAGGGGGTGGGAAGAGGGAGAAAAAAATTTAGAACACAAGATTGCGCAAGGATGATCTTGAAAACTATCTTTACATATATTTTTAAAACAAAAAGCTATTATTTTTAAAAAGAAAAGAAAATGTCTGGGATACAGTACAAAAGGGAGGATGGGAATTATTATATTATGGGAATAATATACAATGGGAAGAACTTGACTTGGTGGAGTTTGATGCTGGTTTTTAAGAAATTGGCCCCAATCGTTTAGGTCCAGTAAGGTGGCAAAGTAGGGAAGGGCAAGGCAATAAGCATTTATTAAAAGCCTAGTTTGTGCAAAGAACTGTGCTAAGTTTTTTATAGACATTATCCCATTTGATCCTTTCAAGTCTGGGAAGGCAATGATATTATTAATATCCCCCATTTTAGATTAAGAGAAACTGAGGCAAGCAGGAGTTAATTAACTGCCCACAGTCACATACCTACTAAGTATCCAAGGCTATATCTAAACTTATTCTTAATTACTCCAGGCCCAGAACTCTTCCTATCCCCTGTGCCGTCTAGCAAAAGTAGAACCATAGAACATTGGACCTGGACTAAAGAAGACCTGAATTAAAATACTGCCTGAGTAAATAGCTGTATGACCCTGAGCAAATTCTTTCTATCTTTCTCAATTTCCTCAACTGTGTAAAATGAATTACACATGTAAAATGTGTGTAACCATAGCACTTATTTCTCAGGTTTGTTGTGAAGAGAAATTAAGATAATTTTAAGTGCTTTGCAAAATTCAGGCATTATGTAAATAAAAGTAATTGTTATTTATACTTTCTATTATGTAATGTGATTATCCTCCTCTAGACTCTTCAAAATTTTCATTGGAAGGGTATCCTACCTAACCCAGCAAGAATGGCAAACTGCTCAAACATGGCAGCCAGGGCAAATGCTGGCCTGCATGAGCTTGAAATTGCATCTCAAAACCCATTTGCCTCTTCTGCCTTGGAATTCTTTCCTGACTGTAGGTAACCAAATGCTAATCCTGAGATGGACACTTTGTGAATTCAAGAGTTTAGATCCTAAAATAATAGATAAGAGGCAATAAGCTGAACTCTCTCACCATTCCTTCCAAACAACTTTAGAATACTGCCTCATATCAAATTTTAGAATGGAGGGCCAACAAAAGATCAGGGTGGATATTTTTCTGGCTGAAAAAATTTGGAAAGCCTGAAGAAGACTTCCAAGGAGGAGCCCTATCCAGAGCACAAACACCCAATGGCAGCAATAGCAGAAGAACCTTTGGGAGCTCTCAGCCCAGAGATGATTAGGGAGTCAGACAATTGGTCAAACAGTGATCACAAGGGACCTGATGCTAGTCCTGGGTTCTGGGTTATACTTCCATGACAAAAAGAGCATATGTGGTCAGTTACAGGAGAGCAGGGGCCCTTATCACAGTTCTAAGGCCAAGAGGAGTGCTAGTGTTTGCACCTACAAGGGATAAGTGGCCCTGCCTGGGGAAAAAAAACAGAATGGAGACCTGAAGAACAGTGACCACATCTCTCCCTGGATTACACTACCACCTTGAAAGCACCCAAAACTTGCAGATACTGCTCCCCAAAACTTATTCTGAAAACAGCAGCATAAAAAAGTCTGAAGCTGGAGGAGTGGGTCCTCCCTATTCCAAATGAACACAATCCAACTTTAATATAAAGTTCAAAGACCAAAAATACAGGAGAAAATTAGCAGGCAAGTAGAACAGATTCTTGCAATGATCCAGGTGAGTGACAATGACCTGAACTAGGGTGGAAGCTGTGAGTGGAGAAATATTAGATGATCTCTTCTCTCAGACTCTCCCTCCCTCCCACCTTTAATCTCAAGCAGCCTCATAACCAACCCATGGATCACCCTATGCTGCCCCTACTTGGATCTCAATCTCATCTCTGCCCCATACCCCTCCACCAGCTCTCAGGAATCTGCTGCCACTCCCATTCTTCCTCCTTCTAGTCCTTCTACCTTTTCTTCGGTGTCTCCTCTCCATGCTGCTTCTAAGCCCCTTTAAGCCTTCAAAAAGCTCATTCCCAATAGGTTTAGGGCACTCTGGATTGCTCTCTTCCATCCTCTCCTTCAAGAAGACTCTATGAATACTTACCCTTCTTTGCTTCCCCTTGGTGCTCTCCCCTTTCCCCAACCCCTGGTTTCAGAATTTGATTTTAACTTGAGTCTGTTGTTTTCTCTTATTCCCTGAGATCTGGGCGGGGGTCTTCTCTGCTCTGTGTGTTCACTGAGGACAAGGTCTGTGTGTTCACTCTCCTGCTGAGAGCTCTCAGAAGGAAGAAATAGTGTTTGTGCCCATTAGACTGGGAGCTGGGGGTGGAGAGAGAAAGGGAGAGTACCTGCTCTTATCAGAGGAGAGAGCTTCATCTTATCTTTACACAGATTTTTCCCCCTCCTTTCCCTTTTGAAAGCCAGCTCTAACCCAGGGGATGTTCTATGTCCCTAGTCAGCTGACTGACTGAGGGCAACCTCTACATTCTCTCATTGGAACTGGGTCCCCACTCCCTCAGCCTGTTTCACACTGCTGGGCTCTCTCCTTCAGCATGGGGACCAAGGACCAATAAAGAAGGACTGTTGGAAGGCACAGAAAGGAGACACACATGTTGTTTCCATGAAACTTGCTTTTTATTAAGGAGGCAGGAAGCAGTCACTTATGGCCTTGCTGCAGGTGCAGAAGACTTAGAATTCACTCAACTGGAAGCCCTGAGGTGCTACCCCCAAGAGTGGGAGATTCAGGTTCAGCAGAACAGGGAGTCCCGGCCAGGTGGGTCCTTCTCTGGTATGTGAATGAGATCCGTCAAAAATTGGAACCATCACCAAACTTAAAGCTCTTCTCACCTGGAGGAGAGAAGGCAGCAGAAGGAAGCTTCTCAATCATGATTTAGGGGATGCAGGTAGGACCTGGGAGAGAGGGGGACACTCCTTTATTGAGGAATGGCCTGATCATAGAGGAACATGGATTACCATTTGAGACTGTCCAGAGGAGATTGAGAATATGGAAGGAACAAGAACTAGGATGGCAGAAATATAGAATCCTGGTCTTGGGAAGAGGAGAAATGGAGAAAGAAGGGGAGGGACATAAGATGAAGGCAGTGGATTGACCCCATCCAATTCCTAGGAGACATGGACCAAGTCTTACCCACCTTCTATCTCCTCTTTTGCTTAGCCCACACACATTCCACACTATAGTTGCTTAATGGAAGGAATGAATCAGGAGTCTAGAAAACCACAGGACTCCTTCACAGGTAAATGAGAGAACAAAACCACCAGATTTTCAACAAACCTACCTAACTCCTTCCTATCTTGTGCAAGGTCCTGTGCTAAATGCTAAGGATACCCAGTCAAGACCCTGCCCTAGAGGAACTTGACAGGAATTTAATAGATGGTGGTTGGGGGGGGGGAGGGGAAGGAGGCAAGGAAAAGGGGTCTGAGAAGGAGGGAGTGAATTTACCCAGACTTGCTGTTCTGGTTTCCTCTGCTGTCCGGAGCCTCTCAATTAGCTGGGTTTCTGCTTCCATACTATCTCTCTTCCCATACCTGGAGGCAAGGCAAGAAGGTGGGAAGGGGGTCAGCTCTTGGCTGGCCTGTGCTCCCATCTTCACATTGAGAGGCTTGGTGGTGCTTCCCTGGGTGGAAGAGATATCCCCAGAGCCCGAGAGTGACAGGTGAGAGTTGAGGGAATGAGGAGATATGAAAGGTGACCTCAAAATATGTCTCTCCCAGTCCCATTCCCCCCAGTATTCTTTCATTTACTGTAGGCAGGAGAGAAGCCCTGCCAAGAACTGGAGTGCATTTGTGGATATTAAATACACACACACACACACACACACACACACACATACACACACACACACACACTCCCCAGCACACAGTCTTGCCCCCTCACCGCTGCCTGGTGATTAAATTGAGATAATTCCGAAGTGAATCATAGTAGTGATTTATCTCTTCCGGGGTGGCCTTTGGACCCGGGGGCTTGGGTTTGATGGGGTAGCTCTCCACCAGAGCCCCTAGGCAGGCCAGCAGAACCAGTAGCTGAGCAGCCGACATCACCCCTGATCTCCAAATAGTCATCATCTAAAGAAAGAGAGAGAGGGTTAGCCTGTCTCTCCATCATATTTCTCCTCTCTCCTTCCCAAATCCCCTTCCCATTCACCCTCTCAAAGCATTTAGCTTTCAGAGCTGGGAGAGATCTTGGAGTCCAACCCTCTTATTTTACCCATGGGGCAACTGAGGCTCAGACATAACTGATTTGCCCAAGAATACATACAAACATTTAGGCAGATTTGGGAACAAACACCTAAATGCACTCACAAACATCACATTAACTCTTTTCCCAAGCCCATCTTGTACACTTAAGAAATGTGGGTATAATTAACTGGCCCACCTTCCCATCACTACCCTGGTTATTCCTTGCCCTCTCCCTACAGAATCCCAGTTATCAGAAAGAGGGAATCCTGTGAAAAAGGAGTCAGGCAGAGGTTTGGTTGGGGCCTTCTTCACTCATTCTTACCACAACCTTGCTAGCCCCTGGTAGCATCCTCCTTATTCCTTCCTCAGAGGTCAAGACCCTCAGATTCAAGTGCTCTCAAAGGGCCATCTAGATCCTCCATCCTCAGAACACCCTATTATCTGTTAAAGACTTTCATCCTCTTGCCTCTATTTGGCTAATGGGGAAGTCTCAATCTTAGCTCCCAACTTATTCCCAGTTACTCCCATCCCTCTTTTAGTCTCCTACGTCTCACAGCCAAGTGTCCTCTCTAAGCCTCCTGCTATCTTACTCTTAGTTTTCCACAGTTTCCCTTAATTCCTTGGAGAGGGTAGTCTCCTTCTGACACCCTTTACCCTGCCCCCAAACCCTCCCTTGCTTGTACCTTGTTTAAATACTCACTGTATCAATTTGGGAGGTTGAGAGCAAGAGGCAGATAAAGCAAAAAAAGGAGTAGGGGTTTAAGCTGTTTGCTGGGCCCAGCTGACTCCCTCCTGGGTTCTCTCCTCCTGGGGCTGGTTTATAACTGCTAGAGAAGAAGGAAGGGAGGGGAAAAGAGAGGGCATTAGGAGAGGGGGAGGGCAAAAGAAGGGGGTGATCAAGACAGGGGGAGGTCCCTCCTTCCCCCTCTAACAGGATCACCTGACTTCTTCACCAACATTGAGAAAGATCCTATTGCTGCCTCCTTAGGAACTGGGGTGGGCTAGATTGAGAAGATATAATGATGAAGGTCCCTCTGGAAAGGAATCCCCACTCCACCCTTCTCATCCCCTTAGCTGAATTTTTTTTTAAAAAGGACCAGGTTTGGTAAGTGTATAAAATGTATTTTTGATTTATTTAATATTTTCCCCAATTACATTCAAAAAGACTTTTTACATTTGTTTTTAAATTTTTTTTCATTCTAGATTTTGTTCCTTATCCCCACCCACAATTAAGAAACTACATGTGAAGTTATGAAAAACATTTCTATAAAAGTCAAGTTGTGAAAGAAAACATAGATCTCCCACCCTAATGAAAATAAAAACCTTCAAGAAAAATTAAGTTTAAAAAGAGAGAGAGAGAGAGAGAGAGAGAGAGTGCTTCAATTTATATTCAGTTCCTTCTCTGGGCTTGGAGAGGATTTTTTCATCCTAAATCCTTCAGAGTAGCCATGGATGATTATTTTGCAGTCATTTACAACTGGTCATCCCAGAACATTGTTATTACTTTGTATACAGTACATTTCACTTTGCTCAAGTTCATAGAGGACTTCCCAGATAATTTATTGTTGGGTTGTTTTTTTTTCTGAGAGTATCCTGCTCATCATTTCCCATAGAACAATAATTTCATCATAAGCACATACAACAGTTTATTGAGACATTCCCCAATTAATGGGCATCTCTTCAATTTCCAATTATTTTTCCCTAAGAAGAGAGCTGCTATGAATAGCATGAATATGAATCTTATACATGTAGGTCATTTAACTTTTTTTTAAATTTCTTTTGGTATTCATGCCTAGTAGTAGTGTTGTTAGATCAAAGGATAATTTATAGCCCTTTGGGCACAGATCATATCTTTTGATCATTATCAATTGGGGCATGACTCTTATTTTTTAATAAATTTGGTTCAGTTCCCTCTATCTGAGAAATGAGACCTTGTCAGAGAAATTTGCTTTGAATTTTTTTTTTTACAACTACTATTGCTAACTGTATCCCCTCTCATTTATTCTCTCTCCTTTCACCCTGTCCCTCCTCAAAAGTGTTTTGGAACTGACTTCTCTCTCCCCACCTTTTATTTCTCTTTCATCACCCTACTCCCTTTTCCACATCCCATTCCCCTCCTATTGCAGGGTAAGATAGATTTTTAGAGGGTATAGACTCTATAGGGTGAATTCACTACTTTGAATCCATGCCAAACCTGCTTCACTCACCATAGTTGTCCATCTAGACATTTTATTTTATCTGATCAGTATGTGGAAGAAGAGAGCAGACTGAATGTCTTCTAAGGTCTCATTCCAACATTTATTCAGCACACTTGGATGGGAAAATGAGAAATTTTGGGGGAGGTAGGAGCAGTTAGAGGCATCAGCTGAAGCATAAAAAAGGAAGGTCTTTCAGACATTGTGGTTGATGATTGGATTGAATAATTTTTTAGCCCTTGGACTTCATGTGGAAAGGAGGAAGTGCCTTGTGGCAGGTCTAAAGTGCTGAGGTATCAGGTATGTGTCATGGTGCAACTATTTCTGAAAAAATTCAGGCTTGGTCTCCAACCCAAGCAAAGGCATTTAATGACATTTAAACACCCAGTAGGTAAGCCAGGCTCTCTGAAAGTCAGCAGCCCAGCAAAGTAAGACAAGGATTTTAATAGAGTAAATGGTGCTGATTACACCAGAAGATATATAAAATCTGAGGTTATAAGAGGAATTTGTTGACGTGGTGAAGTCCTAAAGCCTTCGTGGAACTGTGCATGCAGTTATGCGTACAGAAAAACCCAACAGGAAGTAGGAGGGTGGCCAGGGGTATTAATGTATGGTAATGATACGTTAACCAGCATAAGTTCATCCAAGGGCAGCAAAAAAAAAAGGGAAACTGGGCAGTCACCATGTTAGGGAAAAGATTTATTGAGGTTTGCAATCCAAT
This sequence comes from Myrmecobius fasciatus, assembly GCA_023553655.1. Classification (NCBI taxonomy): domain Eukaryota; kingdom Metazoa; phylum Chordata; class Mammalia; order Dasyuromorphia; family Myrmecobiidae; genus Myrmecobius; species Myrmecobius fasciatus. Next base: position 62,183 of record JAJPUD010006693.1, on the reverse strand, counting down.
GTCCTGTTCTGTATTCTGTTGTTGCTACTTTCTTATTCACTGATTTCTATACTATGCCTAAACTAGACAGTGTGGTCATCAAGCCATGCTGAGAATCCCATCAAAAGGACACCCTTTATACATGTCCTCTCTCCAAAAGGAAACAAGTATTTAATAAGCTTTTACCACTATGCTAAGAGCTTCCCAAATAGTATCTCATTTGATCCTCTTGAGGCAAGTAAGTGCTACTGTTATCCCCGATTCACAGTTAAGGACACTAAGGCAGAAATAATTTAAGTGATTTGTCAAGATTATAAAATTCATAAATATCTGAAGCTAGATTTTAACTTAGGTCTCCTGAACTTTGAGTCTACTGTTCTATCTCCCACTTAGCCTCCTCTACCTCTACATAGACTAGAATTTATATGCTGGGCAGTAATAAACTTTACAAATTTTCATTCTCAGAAATAGTTGCACCTCAGATAACTGGTGCCAGCCAGGTACAACCCAGGCTAAGGGGGCCAAAGAAACTATCAATGAGAATATAATTAACATGTAGTGGACTTCCTGCCATCTAGGGGAGGGGAGGGGACTACGGGGAAAATTTGTAACGGAAAGCTTTGTAAGGATCAATGTTGAGGAACTACCCATACATATGTTATGCAAATAAAAAGCTTTAATAAAAAAAAAAGAAAGAAACTATCAATGATTACAATCCTGCCTGACCAGCCATTCAACACCATCTTCCTAAGAAATGGTGAGGTGACCCAAGACCATTGATTTTTTCAAGGGAAGTATACTATCTACCTAAAATTTGAACACTTGGGATATCCCCCAAGTCTTATGAAGAATAAGAGATGACTCCCTCCCGTCTCTCATCTCCCTTCCCAATCTATCCTAACTTATATTGGAGTCCGAAAACAAGAATTGCACCAGGAATGTATAGGAGATCATGTCTTCATCAGACCAATGTCCCCACACTAATAGAAGTCTAGAACCTGATCTCCTAGTTTCTAAGTAAGACCATCCCACCTCTATGGACAAGTCAGATGTCAAATTCAGCATCTTCAACAGCTCCTTTGGACTAAGAAGATTTGGGGAAGGTGAGTGATACAGGGGGATCCTCGGGATATATCTGCTTGACACCAAAGCAGCTAATGGAGTCCTAGAAGGTATGAAATAATCACATGAAAATCATTCATTGCTTTTCAATTTCCATTTTTCTGAGACATCATATCTAATCCTAGCTTGTGGAAAGGAACAGAGCCAGAGCTGATAGACTGAGAGAAATCAAGCAATTCAGAAAGGGAGAGAGACAATGAAAGTGAGAGAGTAAAATGAACTAATAGATTGAAATAAAGAAAACAAACCAAATATCAATCAATAGAGAAATGGAGAATGACATAAGGATTTCAATAAAATTCACAAGTAGAATTAAAACAACTCAAGAGATAGGGAAACAGATCAGAAGGAAGGAGACATACTGGGGATAGGTATTGCAGACACATAGAAGGAGAAACAGACAGAGAATCACATCTAAAACAAAGATATAAAGATAGAATTTCCTGGTTAGAGGATAGGAGGAGGGTTCATCAGAATGAAAGGGAAGGACAGTCCACTTAAGAAGGATTGATGACATAGCATCTAAAGACAGACAAGACCCCTTCTTTCAACCTTTTGGTTGATGAGCAGAATTGGCCCTTCCCTACTCATTCAGGACACACTCTTAACCTGACTGACTAGATGGAACTGTTGACATCTCATCTCCCATCCTGGGTAAAGAAAGAGGTTTCAGAGCATCTCAGTTTCTCTTGAGAAGGTGTTCTTAAGCTTTGTGATGTCATGGACCCCTTTAGTATTCTGGTGAAGCTTATCTTACAGACCTTTCTCAGAATAATGTTTTTAAGTTCATAAAATACATGGATCTATAAAGGAAACCAATTACATTAAGATAAAATGGTAAAAAAAAATTAAATTAATGAAGCAATCATATCCTTGGGAGAAATTTTATGAGCAACTGGTATTACATTCTCTAGTCCTTATCTCTGGTTAGTTTTGTGAGTATAACATCCAAGACAGAGAGCTGTTGGTCCTATTTGTAAAGCTTTCCAGGGGTGGCAATCCTATGGCTCCGTTTAATTACCTGTTTTTGAGTCAAATCAATCTGATTTTCTGGAAAGTATTCTTTATCAGTGAGTTGTGTTATATGGAGTGAACACATCTCCCTTGCACAGCCCAATACTAGGTTCTGGGTTCTGAGAAAAGATCCCAATTATAGGGACTTCCCAGTCTGATAAAGGAGATCCAGTCTTTGTCCTCAAGGAACTCCTTGAAGGGAGGAGCAAGAAGCTATCCTGACAGTGTTAAGACAAACACTAAATTAAGAGCAAATGAATTAAATATAGTTTGTGTATGCCTCTTCAAGGGATGACGAGGAAGGAATATTGAAAACACTAGTCAAGGTTAATCAGGAAAAGGATCCTGAAGTATAATGGGACAGAGTAAAGCAAACAGTGGAAAGAGAAGAAGGAATGTGGCTTGACTGAAATCCACCAATTTGACCTGGAAAATTTTCCCTCTCAACAAAATGTTAATGTACTTCTCTTCTTGTCTCTATTCCATTGCTAAAAAGCTCTGAAGCAGTATTAAAAGGTTCCATGATTTCCACAGTCTGAGAATACCCCTACCAATGTACTCATCTATAACTTTTTAAAAAGCTATAAGAATAAATAAAATAATAACTATCATTTTATGAATACCTACCATGTGCCAGGTAGTTTACAAATATTTTCTATTTTCATTTTATTTTCACAACAGCCTTGGGAGGTAGGTGCTCTTATTATGCCCATTTTCCAGATGAGGAAATGGACTAAACCAAGATCTCACAACTAGTTAACATGTAAATTCAGATTTTAACTAGGGACTGCCTAACTCTAGGCCCAGCACTGTCTCATTTCACCAATCTGCCTCATCAAAAGGGAACACAAGATGCACATTTTAAAATAATAGTAGAAAATTAAGTTTCCATCTACTCAATTTATATTCTAATTTTTCTATATTGTCAACCCCAATATGACTTATTAGAATGTTTAAGTTGTGTTTTGGAAAGAAATAAAGTTGCAATTCATTAATGATTTCATGTTCTGCTATATGGAAAAAAATCTACTCTCAAACCCATAGAAAACACAGTAAATATGTAAAGCAGAAGTTCAATAAAAAGTTAAATCTTGATTCACGCAAAAAAAAATTTAAGTTGCTAAGGGAAGAATTTTTGTTTTTTCTTTTTTGCTTTTCTCTTGGCACTCAGCACAATTCTTGACACATTGAAAGAAACTTCATAAATGCTTGTTTATTGACTGACAAAAATAACTTAGTAATCAAATCATACTCAGTGTACAGTCATACAGCTAGTAGGTGTCCAAAGGAAGATTTCCTGATTCCAAATCTAGCACTTTATCTATTAAGCCATACTATACCATACAAGTGCGCTGAAGATCTCAAGTCTTTTTAAAGTTAAATGTGACCTCAGTGGGATTTATTTTTAATACATAGCTGTGTATTGTGGGGGACATTATATCAGAGTAGCTAATAGAAGGGAATAACAAGACCTAGACCAGATGGGAAAAAAAGCTATTAATTTTCTGGGTTTTTTTGTAAAAATAAGGACAGGGAGTTGGTGAGAGGGCACTGTGTAGGCAATGACTGACACAGTCGTTCAGCAAAAAGAGATATGAGGAGAAAAAATAGAAAAAGAACACACTATATACTTGAGTCTGAAGACAGAAAAGAGGCCATCTCTGGAAGGCTTTGCTAATTACCTGGATAAGGGAAACAAGATTTAATAAGAAAGAAATTGGTTCTTTCAGAGGCCAGAAAACAGAAATGGGGTTAGGAGATTATAAAATATGGTGGCCACAGTAGAGGATGGGTTAATTGGTCAGGATCATGATAAAAAGAAAAAATAAAAAGTCCATAGATTTCATTTCATCAGCCTCTATACACGTAGATTGTTAACTCAACTCTACAAGTTGTCTGACGCTCTGGAGAGTTAAGTCGATTGCCCAGGATAATACACTTAATTTGTGTCTGAACCCAGATATTTCCAACTCCAAGATTTTTATCTTTCTTTTTTAATAGTATTTTCTTCATTAAAGCTTTTTATTTTCAAAATACATGGATAATTTTCAACATTCACCCCTACAAAACCCTGTGCACCAATATCTTCCCTCTCTTCCCCTCACCTTCTCCCCTAGACAGCAAGTGATGCAATATATGTACAATTCTTCCATACATATTTCCACAAATATCATGCTACACAAGAAAAATCAGATCAAAAAGGGAAAAAAATGAGAAAGAAAACAAAGTGTCGTGGTCCACACCACTCAAGGTGCAGATGGCTCTCTTTATTACAAGACCACTGGAACTGGCCTGAATCATCTCACTGTTGATGAGAGCCATATCCGTCAGAATTGTTTAATCTATCTTTCCTATCTCTGGATCTTTTCTCTTTCACTATCTCTACTTCTCTATTTTCCCATTTCTCTTCTTGTCTCTTCTCACTTCTTCATTTTCTCCTATGTCTCCCCCGCCCCTTCTCCCCTCCATTTACCTCTCCTCCTCATGTTTTTTTTTATCTCTCTCCTCTTCTCTTCTTATATCTTCCCTCCATTTACCTCTTCCTTCATGTCTTCTTATCTCTCTCCTCCATTTCTCTCATCTCTTCTCATCTCTTTCCTCCATATATCTCTCTCCTCTTTTTATCTCTTCCATTTCTTTCTTATCTCATCTATCTCCTCCATTTATCTTTCTCCTCTTATTTCTCTCTTCCATTTATCTCTTTTCTTCACCTTTTTAAATTTTTTCTTCTCAGTTTCTCTCTCTCCCATCTCTTCTCCCTCTCTCTCTCCCACAGTCTCTATTCACTCTTCTCCATTTCTCTCTCTCCCCCATTTCTTTCTTCTCATCTCTTCTCATTTCTCTTATCTCTCTTCTCCATTTCTCTCTCCCCTTCTCTTCTTGTCTCTCTCCTCCATTTAGCACTCTTCTCTTCCCTCTCCATTTTTCTCTCTCATCTCTCTCCTCCATCTCTTCCCCCCTTTTCTCATCTCTCTCTCCTCCCTTTATTTCTCTTCCTTATCTCTTATCTTTATTTCTTTCTCTCCCCATCCCCAATTTTTCTCTCCTCCAACTCCAGGGGAAAAGTTCCAATTTCCCTCCATGTCTCTTACTGAGACTCTTGATCTCTCTAATCTTGGGAAGAAATTTATTAGTGGCACAGGATAAAGAGTTCAAAATTAGCAGTTAGAGAACTAGGCTTGCAATTTCAGCTCTTCCACTTATAACCTAGATGAACCTGGGCAATTCATTTAATTTTTTCTAGAACCTTGGTTGCCTCATCTGTTAGATGAGGGGATCAGATCAGATGACCCATTCCCTCTGACTCTAAATCACTGATCCTAAGATCTCTCCTAATCACCCTGTCTTTTCTCTTCTCTCTCCCATTTTTGTTCCTCATCCCTCTCCCTCTCCTTTCCTTTCTCCTTCTTTCCTCCTCCCATCTGGGACTCCTGAGGCTATTCTCCTATCCATTCCTTCCCAGTCCTCCACCCTCTTCACAATCCACTTATCCTGTGGCAGGATGTAAATATGTGTTGGAGAGGAGAGGAGGGGATTGAAACTACTATGTGCCATTTATTCTTTTCCTCTTTAACATCTCCATTAGTTCTAAAACCCACAGAAAAGTCATTAGTTCTAACTATATCAGATCAGAGTCACCCATCAGCAATTAGAGAACAGAGAAGGGGGGAGAAATAAGAGAACAAGTGCCTTCCATCTGCACCACAGCCCATTGCCTTGGATGAAATGGCAGTGACATCTGGGAAGGGAACAGAGGGGACTCCAGGTTTATCAAGTTGTAAATCATGACACCTGGACCCCTCCCTAGCTCTCCTCTTCAGTTTCATTATCCTTACTTGCTTCCTGGCTAGGGAACAGGAAAAGATTGGTATAGGAAAAGACAGGTCAGATCATATACTCAGAGGGCAGCTGGCTCTTAAAAACTCTGAGGCTTCAGTCTCCAGGTAATATGAATTTTGGGGGGGAGACAGTGACCCCCATTCCTTCTCTCTGGCTTCCTACACATGTCTCTTGAAGGAGAAACTAAGCAACCCTCACCTGCAGAAACCTAGCTGCAGATCCATCTCTGTGGAAAATGGGAAAGGCCTCTCTGCTGGGTATAGCCTATTGGATCCAAGAGATTCCCTGCTGGCTATTTCCTGGAAGAACAAAAGATCAAACTCCAGTAATCCAAAAAATAACTGGAGCATCCAGGCTTCAGGCATATACAATTTTTCAAACACACCATTTCCTGAGTAGTTTTATACCATGAAGTAAACTCACACTAGCATATGGGTTTAAGTATACTCATACTCTCCTACATACAAAATAATCTAAATTCATTCCTATTCAGTCTCTCTTCTTCTCTCTCTGTCCTTCTCTTTCTCCCTCCCTCCTTCTCTCCTGCCCCTTTTTCTCCCCTTCCCTTCTTCTCCATCTCTCTATCTCTCCCCATTTCTGTGTCTGTCTTTCTCTGTTCTGTCCTTGACTCTCTGCCTCTCTGTGTTTCTCCCTGTCTTGCTCTGTCTCTCTGTCTCTATATCTCTGTCTCTTTCTCTCTCTCTCTGTCTCTCTTTCTCTCACACATGCACACAGGGAAAAAGTCCAGACTATAGACCCCAAAGTGACTATGATTCTCCATCCCCAAAACCCTCACCCCATGTTCCAGAGACCTCTGAGGCCTTTTACAAGCTATTGACCCTTATTGGGAACCTATGAATCAAGGATCTCCGTCTCTGGCCAGAATGGGGGATGAGGATGAGAGAAGAGGAAATAGGCATCTCTTTTGCCAATACCTGGGGCCCCTGAGTTTCTTGAGGTAAGAAGAGTTTGTTTGTCGAGGTAAGTGGCATCTGTGTACAGAGCTGAGCCAGAGATGTGTTCCTCCTGGCCTTATCTACCTCAAACACCCGCTCACCTTCCGTCTTGCCACACCCCACATCTGGAAATGGTTTCATGGATGGTTCCCAATGTGCCCATTAACTGCTCAGTCCGGAAAATCTTTATCTTATCTACCTCATCAGAGATAACAGGACATGGTCTAGGTGGGTGGGATGATGAGAGTGCCCCAGAGGCCCCACTGTGGGACAAATATCCCCACCACCCCTAGTACTCCCTGCCTATGGGGAGCTTAACCATCCAAACAGGAATCTGGGAGGGAAAGGGGAAATGGGCCTGTCAGAGAAAGTGACAGACTCCGAGGAAAACATCATCCAACAGAAGGAGAAACTGAGACCCAGAGAAAACATCATTTCATCAATATCATCCAGCTGCTTAGCAGTGGAATTGAGACTAAAACCCAAATCTATTGATTGATAGATACTGTCTGCCCACTCCAGGAATAGAGACCTGAGAACATTTAGAAAGGCAGCCCCTTCCTCCATCCCACCATCCCATGCTTCAACCCTCCTAATTTCAGTCAAATTTTCAATGCCTCAGTTTCTTACTTTCTTTTTTTTTTTTTTTAATGCTCAGGCAATTGGGGTTAAGTGATTTACCCAGGGTCACACAGCTAGGACGTGTTAAGTGTCTGAAGCCAAATTTGAACTGAGGTCCTCCTGACTTCAGGGTTGGTGTTCTATCCTTTGCACCACCTAGCTGTCCCAATGCCTCAGTTTCTTAATGAAAATTGGAATATTGGGGATTTGGACTAGCTAGTCTATGCTCTAAGATTCTCAAGAGTTGTACCCCACCTCATCCTCACCCCCATCACACACATATGTATTATACTGTACCAGCTCACCATCCCCTTCTTCAACTCACTGCTATGAAACTGAGTTCACAAAACAGGGACAGGCACTAGGCCAGATTTAAGACAGATGTGTCTAATTAGGTGATACAATGGATAGAGTATTGGAATGAAAATCAGGGAGACCTGGATTCAAATTTGGCTTTAGACACTAGCTAGCTGTGTGACTCTAGGCAAGTCATTTAACCTTTGTTTTGACTGTGTTTTCCCATCTGAAAATGGGAATAATTTTAGCACCTATCCCCCAGGATTGTTGTGAGAATCAAATGAGATAATTGTAAAGAGTTTAGTATAGTACCCAGCACATAGTAAGTACAATATAAATATTATTAAACAGGAATAGATATTAGGCAAGACTTAAAACAGATAAGTACTTAATTATAATACCAATACTGAGGCACAATGGGTAGAGTGCTGAACTTCGATCAAGAAGATATAAGTTCAAATTCTGTCTCAGATATTTACTAGTTAAGTCACTTAACTACTGTCAATTTCCTCACCTGTAAAATGAAATTAAGATAGCACTTGTCTCCCTAGATTGTTATGAGGATAAAATGAGATGATATTTGTAAAGCACTTTTCAAACCTTAAAGTGTTACATAAATCAAGGTGATATTACTGCTATTACTAACCAGAATTGTAACCAAGACTATTTTCACCTGGTACAAAAGCAGGAAAGGTGGCATCTGACCCTAGTCTCATGTGGGTTTATAAACCTTCCAAAAACCTGAGGATAAAGGGGAAGAAAGACAGGAGAAATTGTGCCCTTGCAGAGAGGAGTATACTTTACTATGTTATAAATGAAAGAATATTAGGCAGTGTGTGTCAAGCACTGTGCTAAACCTTGAAGAGAAAACATTTAAGACACTTTCTGCTTTCAAGAACCTTTTTTTTTTTTTGGCCCAAGATCACACAACTAGTCAAGTGTCTAAGGCTGGATTTGAACTCAAGCCCTCCTACTCCATCCACTGCACCACCTAGTTGCCCCAAGGATCTCCTTCTCTACTAAGGAAGACCAAACACTTAGAAGCCCCTGGGCTTAGGGTTCTATGCTTACTTCCATCTGATGGGAGGCGATGGTCAAAAAAATTGTGGATTATAATCATCACCTAACTGAATGCAGAGGGGAGTCATGATAAATTTGACAACAGTAAAAGGTTTCTGAATGCTTTTCAGCATCAAATATTTAGCCAAGATTTAATTCTTTATAGAAAAATAAACAAGCATATCCATCTCAGTATGCAAATTTGCTTTCATCTTTAATAAATGATAAAATCATGTTATCCCAAAGAATTGTTTTGAAAATAAACTTCTTGATTATCTATAATGTATGATTTGTATGCCTATTTTATATACTTAGATATCCAGGGTCATGTAGAAATTTCTCAGGCAAAAAAGGGTCATGAGTGGAAAAAGTTTAAGAAGCCCTAGTCTAGATGACACAATTCCAAGGGCTCTTGGACTCAGTATGTGGATATGAATGGAAGGGATAGTGGAGGTGGTAGCAGTGGGGATTTGACTCACCTGGCAAACAAGACCTCCTGTCTCTCCTTCAGGGTGCTAAATACTTCAATCAGTCTGCTTACTTGCTCATTAGTCATGGCTCTGCTATTGCTCCCCATGCTTAATGCTTTTCTCAGCACAGAGAAAGGAACACTTCACACACACACACAGACACACACACACACAGACACACACACACAGACACACACACACGAGTCATATATTCCAAACATGCTGCCAAGCAGCTGAGTAATGCAGTGGATAGAGCTCCAGGCCTACAGTCAGGAAGACCTGTCAGATATTTATTAGCTGTTTGACCCTGGGCAAATCACTTGAAATAAATGAGTTTCAGTTTCCTCAGCTGCAAAATGGATGTAATAATAGTAGGCAGCTGGGTGAGGCAGTGGATGGAGCACTGAACCTCTAATCAGGAAAAGTCATCTTTCAAATTCAGCCTCAGACACACTTGCTAGCTGTGTAACCCTGAGCAAGTCACTACACCCTTTTTGCCTCAGTTTCTTCCTCTATAAAATGAACTGGAGAAGGAAATGAGAAACCACTCCAGTATCTTTGCCAAGAAAGCCCCAAGTGGGATTACAAAGAGTCAGATATTATTAAAACAACTGAACAATACACATCACGTTGAGATTGTTTTGAGGATCAAATGAGATAACATTTATAAACTATTTAGCACTATGCCTGGTATATAGTAGGCACTTAATAAATGCATGTTCCCGGGGCAGCTAGGTGGCTCAGTGGATAGAGCACCAGCCCTGAAGTCAGGAGGA
>JAJPUD010006693.1:0-47049 GCA_023553655.1 Myrmecobius fasciatus | reverse complement strand
AAAGCCATGATGAAAAAAAAGAACCTGGATGCTATCTTCCAGGAAATCATGAAAGAAAACTGCCCTGATGTTTTAGAATCAGAAGGCAAAATTGCCATCGAAAGAATTCACCTATCACCTCTTGAAAGAGACCCCAAAATTAAAACCCCAAGAAATATTGTAGCTAAATTTCAGGGCTATTGCACCAAGGAAAAGATATTGCAAGCAGCTAGAAAGAAACAATTCAAAAAGCGAGGAACTGTAATTAGAATCACACAAGATCTGTCAGCTTCCACATTAAAGGATTGAAGGGCCTGAAATCAGATATTCCAAAAGGCAAAGGAACTTGGATTACAGCCAAGAATAAGTTATCCAGCTAGAATGAGCATTATCTTACAGGGAAGAAGATGATCATTCAATGATATAGGAGAATTTCACCTATTTCTAATGAAAAGACCAGATCTAAACAAAAAATTTGACCTCCAAACACAGAACTCAAGAGAAGCATAAAAAGGTAAAAAATGAAAGAACTCTTGAGAATCATATTTCTACTATGGGTATACTTAAAGAATGGGGGTATAATTTTATTTTAATTTGATAAGATGAAAAAGAAACTAGAGGTAGAAGGGCTATCATACTGGAAAAAGAGGAGAAAGGAGGTAAAATAAAGTTTTTTTTAAAAAGGAGATAAGAAAAGAGCTACATCCTTCAGAGATGATCATCACACAATCTTCTTGTTGCCATCTACAATGTTCTCTTGGTTTTGCTCATTTCATTCAGCATCAGTTCATGTAAGTCTGAAATCATCCTGCTGATCATTTCTTTTTTTAATTATTTTTATTAAAGCTTTTTAATTTTCAAAAGACATGCATGGAAAATTTTTCAACATTAACCCTTGCAAAATCTTGTGTTCCAAATTTCCTCTCCTTCCTCCCATCCCTTCCCCTAGATGGCAAGTAATCCAATATATGTTAAACATGGTAAAAATATATGTTAAATCCAATATATGGAAACACATTTATATAATTATTTTGCTGCACAAGAAAAATCAAATCAAAAAGGAAAAAAATGAGAAAGAAAATAAAATGCAAGCAAACAACAACAAAAAGAATAAGAATGCTATATTGTGATCCACCCTTAGTTCCCACCGTCTTCTCTCTGGGTGTAGATGGCTCTTCTCATCACAAAAGCACTGGAATTGGTCTGACTGATCATTTCTTACAGAACAACAATATTCCCTTACATTCATATACCATAACTTATTCAACCATTCTCCAACTGATGGACATCTGCTCAGTTTCCAGTTCTTTACTACTACAAAAAAATGAATGCTACAAACATTTTTGCACATGTGGGTTCTTTTTCCTCTTATGATCTCTCTAGATGATGAATCCTCCCCAAGTTCAGGTCCAGCAATACATGTTTTATGGCACCAATCAGCACCCTTGGCCTCTGGGGCACACACCAATATCCCAGAGTCCACATCTCTATGGTTATGTAGTCAATTCCACAGAAACCTCACAATTATCTATTCCTATCTTTTGTGTCCCAGATTGCTAGGCTTGGAGTTAGGAAGATTCATCTTCCTGAATGCAAATTTGGCCTCAGACACTATCTATATGACCCTGGGCAAGTACCTTAACCCTGTTTGCCTCAGTTTCTTCATCTGTAAAATGAGCTGGAAAAGGAAATGGAAAACTACTCCAGTATCTTTGTCAAGAAAACCCCAAATGGGCTTATGAAGAATTGGACACAACTCAAACAACCAAACAACAAAAAATAATAGGATAGAATGAGGCAATTCTTATGGGTCCTTTAGGTTCCTGGTCAGGTAAACCTGCATTCCCCTTCTGATTTCTATCTGTGTCTTCCTGAGTCCTTCTATCTATCTATCTATCTATCTATCTATGACCATGGGCATCTCTTAGTTACATTCAGGATGCATTGGAAAAAATTTCACCTATGGAATGAGACAATCATTGAACCTTTCTTCCCAACAACAAGCTGACTTAATTATTCATCACTGGTGCTATAATAGACTCCTAGCTTCTGGGATAGAAAACTTCACACTGTGAAACTCATACAGCCAGCCCCCACTGGAAAAGTTCCCATATATGGAGGCCAAACCCAGCATTTCCCCACTTAGAAATCCCAGTGTGGGCCCACAAGGAAGGAGGAAAGAGGGTTTTCTGGAAAGATAATGTGGCTCCTTTCCTTTTGGATTCCCCTGCATCCTTCATTGTACCCTACCATTTCTGTCTCCTGTACTCTCTGAAAGAAAGCTGCTTTAGGTGGAGTGCAGCATGGTGTATAGTCCTTAAATCAGTCTGGCCACAGGACACTTTGGGACATGATGAAACCTGTAAATGCTGTATTTAGAAGAACAGAGAATGTTCTTTGGGTTAAAGGTCCATCGAGAAAATTTTGCAGCAACATAAAGAAAATTAAGTTTTTTTCCATACTAGAAAAATGCCACATTTTTTTCTTTTTAAAGTTTGGATATTTCTTATTCACCATACAATCCCATCTATCCTTCCATCTTGCATTCCCTAAAAGACATCCCACATGACAAAGTCTTTTTTAAAAATTGTGTTCCCCTATGCTCAAAAAGTTATCAAACTATGCATACCCTTTGATTCAGCAATTTTTTTAAATTAAAGCTTTTTATTTGCAAAATATATGCATGGGTAATTTGTCAACACTGACCCTTGCAAAGCCTTCTGTTACAAATTTTTCCCTCCTTCCTCCCACCCCCTCCCCTAGATGGCAGGAAGTCTACTACATGTTAATTATGTTAAAATACATAACAAATTGAATATATGTATACATATTTATACAGTTATCTTGCTATACAAGAAAAATCAGATCTACAAGAAAAAAAAAACCTGAGAAGGAAAACATAATGCAAGCAAACATCAATAGAGAGTGTGAAAATACTATGTTGTGGTCCGCCCTCAGATCCCACAGGTCTCTCCTTGGGTGTATATGGCTTTCTTTATCACTGAACAACTGGAACTGGTTTGAAAGATCTTGTTGAAGAGAAGCATGTCCATCAGAATTGATCATCATATAGTCTTGTTGTTGCCATGTATAATCTCCTGGTTCTGGTCATTTCACTCAGCATCAATTCATGCAAGTCTCTCCAGGCTTCTCTGAAATCATCCTGCTGGTCATTTTTTATAGAACATAACATTCATATACCATAATTTATTCAGCCATTCTTCAATTGATGGGCATCCATTCAGTTTCCAGTTTCTAGCCACTACAAAAAGGGCTGCCACAAATATTTTTGCACATGTGGGTCCCTTTCCCTCCTTTAAGATCTCTTTGGGATATAGGCCCAGTAGAAACACTGCTGGGTCAAAGGGTATGCACAGTTTAAAAACTTTTTTTTTCCATTTTTTTCCTGAGACAATTGGGATTAAGTTACTTGCCCAAGGACATACAGCTAGGCAGTGTTAAGTGTCTGAGGTCAGATGTGAACTCAGATCCTCCTGACTTCAGGGCTGGTGCTCTATCCACTGTGCCACCTAGCTGTCCCAGTTTAATAATTTTTTTATCATAGTTCCTAATTGCTCTCCAGAATGGTTGGATCCATTCACAGATCCACCAACAATGTATCAGTGTCCCAGTTTTCCCACATCCCCTCCAACATTCGTCATTATCTTTTCCTGTCATCTTAGCCAATCTGACAGGTGTGTAGTGGTATCTCAGAGTTGTCTTAATTTGCATTTCTCTGATCAATAGTGATTTGGAGCACCTTTTCATGTGACTAGAAATAGTTTCAATTTCTTCATCTGAAAATTGTCTGTTCATATCTTTTGACAATTTATCAATTGGAGAATGGCTTGAATTCTTATAAATTTGAGTCAATTCTCTATATATTTTAGAAATGAGGCCTTTATCAGAACCCTTAAATGTAAATGTGATTTCCCAATTTATTGCTTTCCTTCTAATCTTGTCTGCATTAGTTTTGTTTGTACAAAAAACTTTTTAACTTAATATAATCAAAATTATCTATCTTGTGTTTGATTAAGAGTTTCAGTTTTTCTTTGGACACAAATTCCTTTCTTCTCCACAGGTCTGAGAGGTAAGCTATCCTATATTTCTCTAATTTGCTTATAATATCACTCTTTATGTCTAAATCATGAACCCATTTAGATCTTTTCTTGGTATGTGGTGTTAGGTGTGGGTCAAGCCCTAATTTCTTCCATACTAAGTTTCCAATTTTCCCAGCAGTTTTTGTCAAATAGTGAGTTCTTATCCCAAAAGCTGGGTCTTTGGGATTGTCAAATACTAGATTGACATAGTTATTGCCTATTTTGTCCTGATATCCTATCCTATGTCACTGATCGACTACTCTGTTTCTTAGCCAGTACCAAATAGTTTTGATGACCGCTGCTTTATAATATAATTTTAGATCTGACAAAGTGAGGCCACCTTCGTCAGCATTTTTTTTTCATTAATTCCCTTGAAATTCTTGACCTTTTGTTCTTCCAGATGAACTTTGCTACTATTTTTTCTAGATCTGTAAAATAATATCTTGGGAGTTTGATTGGTATGGCACTAAATAAATAGATTAATTTAGGTAGTATTGTCATTTTTATTATATTTGCTCAGCCTACCCATGAGCACTTGATATTTTTCCAACTGATTAGGTCTGACTTTATTTGTGTGGAAAGTGTTTTGTAGTTTAGTTCGTATAGTTCTGATTCAGCAGGGTTTCTATTGGGCTTATATCCCAAAGAGATCTTAAAGGAAGGAAAGGGCTCCACATGTGCAAGAATGTTTGTGGCAGCCTTTTTTGTAGTGGCTAGAAACTGGAAGCTGAATGGATGCCCATCAACTGGAGAGTGGCTGAATAAATTATGCTATATGAATGTTATGGAATATTATTGTTCTGTAAGAAATGACCAGCAGGATGATTTCAGAAAGGCCTGGAGAGACTTACATGAACTGATGCTAAGTGAAGTGAGCAGAACCAGGAGATCATTGTACATGTCAACAGAAATATTATATAATGATCAATTCTGATGGACATGGTTCTTTCCAACAATGAGATGATTGAGGCCAGTTCCAATGATCTTATGAAGAAGAGAGCCATCTACACCAGAGAGAGCACTGTGGGAACTGAATGTGTGGATCACAACATAACATTCTCACTCTTTTTGTTGTTGTTCATTTGCATTTTGTTTTCTTATTCATTTTCTTTCCTTTTTGATCTGATTTTTCTTATGCAGCAAGATGATTATATAAATGTTTACATATATTGGATTTAACATATATTTTAACATGTATAATATATATTGGATTCCTTGCCATCTAGGGAAAAAGGTGGGGGAAAGGAGGGGAAAATCTGGAACACAAGGCTAAGCAAGGGTCAATGTTGAAAAATTATGCATGCGTATAAAAAGCTTTAATAAAAAAAATAAAAAATAAATAAAAATGGTGTTCCCATTCTCAGAATCCCTCTAATTCTATCACCTATAAAGTTAGGGGGAACAGATCTTGGTACTAGATGTGAGAAAATGGAAGATATATGAGAATTGTGGGAACTGATTGAACCACAGAAATTTCATTTTATGACAATTCTGGATTTAACTCAGTTCTCTTTCTATTCAACTACGGGTCTGGTCCAATTTCTGTCATGAGAAAACTTTTCTTAATTATGGGAAACTGTGAGAAAATTTTATTGTATTGTTTGAACCTAGCCTGCATGGCTGGGAAACTAGACCACCTCTATCTGTTGTTCAGGGACCCTTAACTAAAGACCAGGATTATATTAACCAGAAATTCAGTCAGATCCAAAGATTAATGCAAGGAGCTTTATAACTATTACACATCTTAAGCAACCATATGTCTTGTCTGGAAACTCACCCCATACTGGTCAATCAGTTACAGTTCCCTTATTCTTTTGATTGCATACAGACATTTAGGGTGGGGAGAACACCTCTTCCCAGCTAACTCATCATCCCAATTTGGAAATCCCTAATCTTTACTCCAATTAGAAATCAGATTACCAGTATCCTGGTTTATACTCCATTAGTTGATTTCTTTTAATGCATTAAAAAAAAAATCCTGTAATCAGAGTCCAATGCCAAAATGAAGAAATCCTGGGCCCAATTTGTTATGCAATTAGCATGCATTGCTTAACAAATCAATATGCTTAGAAGTTCATACCTGTTTCTTCACCTGTTTCCGATTTCATCCATCACAATGACTAGGCAATGAAGATTGGAAATGAGGTAAGGAAGCTATAAATGCTTTGGGGAAAGTGAAAAACTGACTGAAATAAGGAGATGGTGGCGAATCCTAGGAATTGAAGGGATCAGAAAATGAAGGATTAAGCTCCATAAAACAATCTTGCATCATTTTATTCATTATTCACAAGCTCAGAATTTGCAGGCCCATCTTGGGGACCAAATGCTGGAAAAATTTAAGAATAAATAACGAAAGTTTCACTTAACCTGGGTTTGAGGAGGCAGGCTGGCTTGGCCAACCAATGCTGGGCTAGCATTGCCACCATGTGGTCAGTATGGATAATAACACCCCTTCAACTAGAGAATCTGAACTATTCATTGGAACCAGCTCTGAGAAGTCCATTGTAACAGAAAACAAATATCTCAGTAACGAAAAGTTTTCCTTCTTTAAAAAATAAGATCCTTAAGAATAAGGATTGTTTATTGTCTTTGTGTCCCCAAAGCCTAGCATTATTCCTGGCCCTTAGTAAGGCTTGCTAAATCCTTATTCATGAGAATTTAATAGATACACACATTCCTTACCACTTCTGTGGGATGGCTAAACATTACATCCCTCAAAATATAGTTATAAATACAATATTTCAATATAACACATACACAAAAAAAAAAACATTCCTCTCTACACACTACCCTTCACTGGCCCTGAAGTCAGGAGGACTAGCATTCAAATTTCCATTCAGACACTAGCTGTGTGGGCAAGTCATCTAAACCTCTTACTGCCTTGGTTTCCTCACTTATAAAATAGAGAGAAGGGCAGCTAGGCGACTCCCCCACAGTGCAGGCCTCTGGGCCTGGAATCAGAAGGACTCATCTTCCTGAGTTTAATCCTGCTCTCAAACACTTATTAGCTGTGTGATCCCATGTGCTTCACAGTTTCCTCAACTTTAAAATGAGTTGGAGCAAACTGCTCCAGTATTTCCGTCAAGAAATCCCCAAAAGGAAGGGAAAACAATCAGATAAACTGAAAAATGACTAAACAACAAAAAGAGCACCTGTCACAGGATTCTTGTGAGGAACAAACAAAATAATATTTATAAAGAGCATTGCACAGTTGCACAGTGCTTAGTATGCAATTAGTGCTTAATAAATACTTGTTTCCTTCCCTCCCCTCTTTAAGGGGTCTTACTCCATCTATCATTCAATTTTCAATATCTTTGACTTCACTCTCCAGTAGTTAATTCTTGACATTCTTCAATAAAGCTCAGGGTTCTTTTTTTCTTTCTTTTTTTTTTTTTTTAATTAAAGCTTTTTATTTGCATAACATAGGTATGGGTAGTTCCTCAGCATTAATCTTTACAAAGCTTTCTGTTACAAGTTTTACCCCCAGTCCCCTCCCCTCCCCTAGATGGCAGGAAGTCCACTACATGTTAATTATATTAAAATACTTGACAAGTCGAATATATGTATACATATTTCTACACTTATTGTTGAGCAAGAAAAATCGTATCTACAAGAAAAAAAATCTGAGAAAGGAAACACAATGCAAGCAAACATCAATAGAGAGCATGACAATGTTATGTTGTGGTCCACATTTCATATCCCTCTCTCTGGGTGTATATGGCTTTCTTCACTGAACAGTTGGAACTGATTTGAATCACCTCATTGTTGAAGAGAGCCATGTTCATCAGAATTGATCATCATATAGTCTTGTTGCCAGGAATAATGATCTCCTGGTTCTGCTGTTTCACTCAGCATCAGTTCATGCAAGTCTCTCCAGGCCTCTCTGAAATCATCCTGCTGGTTGTTTCTTATAGAACAATAATATTCCATGACACTCATATACCATAATTTATTCAGCCATTCTCCAATTGATGGGCATCCATTCAGTTTCCAGTTTCTTGCCACTACAAAAAGGGCTGCCACAAACATTTTTGCACATGTGGGTCCCTTTCCCTCCTCTACAAAGGGTATGCACAGTTTGATAACTTTTTGAGCAGAGTTCCAAATTGCTCTCCAGAATGGTTGGATCCATTCACAGATCCACCAACAATGTATCAGTGTCCCAGCTTTCCCGCATCCCCGCCAACATTCATCATTATCTTTTCCTGTCATTTTAGCCAATCTGACAGGTGTGTAGTGGTACCTCAGAGATGTCTTAATTTGCATTTCTCTGATCAATAGTGATTTGAAGCAACTTTTCATGTGACTAGAAATGGTTTTAATTTCATCATCTGAAAATTGTCTGTTCATTTCAGGGTTCTTTTTTGAAATGTCATCACTTAATTCTACAAGCCCCTAGCAATCATCCTGTCTTCATTTTTATACTGCACAACAAATTCCTCCAAATCCACTTTTTCCACTTCTGTTTCCTTCCCTTGCTCTTTCTCCTCTGCCTCCAGTCATCTGGGCTTCCATACCAATTCTGAACTGGAACTATACTGTGCTAAGTTCACCAGAGAGCTGCTCATTCCCAAAGTCAATGACTTTTTTCTCTGTACTCATCTTCCTTGACCTTTGCACTGGTGGAAACCTTTCTGATACTCTTTTCCTTTGTCATAGAATCATAATTTGAGAGCTGGGACTGAGATACAGATAGGAAGTGAGAGTCAAGATTTGAATCCAAATCCTCTGACTCTCAATCTAACACTCTTTTCATTGTACAGTATTGTCTCTCCCTTGCTGTACCATATTGGCTTTGTTGGAGAGAGAGACACATAGAAACAGGGAGAGACACAAAGATAGACCGAGACAGAAAAACGGAGACAGAGAAAGAGATAGGAAAGGAAGGAGGCAAGGAGGGAGGGAGAGAGAGAACAGAGAGAAAAACCATCTATACAACTGTGGGGAGCAATCTCTTTCAGGTCTTTGGAATGAAAATCTCACTAAAGTTCACTGATCCCACTCACATTTTCTTTGGCAACTAGAAACACTGCCCCTTTATCTACTCTCCAATTGAGTAAGAAGGACTCCCTCCTCCTCCCCTCCCCCAAGGCCAACCAGCTCTTCCTCTCCCTATACAGGAAAAAAAGAGTGTGAGGGGGAAACATGCATTAGGTGTATGAGATTAGAAAGTTGCCCAGGTTAATCATTGATTCTGGGACCATCCCTGCTTCCCATTGGCTGCCCAAGGGCACAACCTCTCTCTGCTGAAGTCTGGGCACTTTGCCTGGGGACACCAAGTGGTCCATCTCACAGAGGGTCATGAAAGGAATCAATATACCAGGGAAGCTTCAGGGTCATTTCTTGGAGATGGAGCTATAGAGGCAACATGTCCTTATTGGGGTTAAGCATAAGAGAAAAAGGCTCTTCTTTAACCCCTTAATGAGTATGTTCTTCCTTACAGAATTCTTTGGTAGGTCATTGGGCACAAATCAAAAAAAAAAAAAAAGGTATTCAATTAAACCCAAGAAATTAAGTTTATTAAAGGAAGAAAAGTGAGAAGGCCACTGATCTTGGAGCTAAATCCACATAAGTTCAAGTGCCCATTTCGACATTTCTTATCCATGTAATTATAAACAAGTCACTTGACCTAAGATCTGTTTCATCATCTGTATAATACTTATACTTCCTACATTACAAAGTAGTTGTGAGGAAAGTGATTAGCGAATATCAAACCTCCTTGTGGCTTCCAGTCTAACTTTAACAGAGATATAACATCTACCCTCAAGAAGCTCTTATTCTGAGAGGCGAAATAAGGCTCTATTCTGATGAGTTCCAATCTGATGGGAGAGACACTTCTTGCCATCTTGGAGACCCCAGTTCAATAGAAGAGGCATAGTCAGTCCCTTAACAAAGCTATTTCCTGCCTTCAGCAAACTCCAGCCTCTGAGAGGGAAAGGACAGTTCTCAGTCCCAAGGAGCTTTTATTCAAGTGGAGAAGAATAATAACCCCTCCCTTCATTTTCACAGTAGGGAAACAATCCCTGACCTCAGAGAACCTGTAATATGATATGCTGAAGGCATAATACTTGACCCCTGGTTGTGTGAAAATATTCTCTGACCTAAGGGTGCTGAAAGGTAAGACTGGATTCCCACTCAGGACAGACATGGTTACAAAAACAAGGGTGCGTTTGTCTAGATCCAAAGAGGTGTGGGCTGGTCTCTTCCCTTTTATCTTCAAGCATACCCAAGTTTCTCCCCTACTGTTCAAAAAGAACCATGACTTTACCTTACATCCCCTCAAGCTATCTCTCCTCCCTTTCACAGCCAAACTCTTCAGAAGTTGATGTATAAATTTGTGTCTTCCATTTTGTCTCCTGCTCCGCCATTTCTCAGCACCTGGTATTATGGCTTCTCCACTCATCACTGAACTGAAACTGATCACTCCAAAATTATCATTGCTCACTTAATTTCCAGTCCTAATAATCACCCTTCTTGCCTTTTCATTCTTGACCGTATTGCCTGCCCTCTTCTGAATACTCACTCTCTCCTCTCTGGGTTTTTGTGACACTATTCTCATCTGATTCTCTTCCTACCTTTCTAACCACTTCTCCTCAATCTCTTTTGCTGGATAATAATAGCTATCATGTTATGCTTTGGAGTTTGTCAAGCATTTTACATCTATGATCAATCATTTGCTTCTTACCCCAGCCCCTAACTATGAATATCCCCTGAGTCTTTTTTAAAAATAAAAAAACCTTTTTCTTTTTCAAAATACATGCAAAGATAGTTGGGGTTTTTTTGAAAAGATATTTTTAAGCATTTATCCCTGCCAAATCTTGTGTTCCAAATTTTTCTCCCTCCCTCCCCTTTCCTCTAGAGAGCAAGTAATCCACTACAGGTTAAGCATGTAGAATTCTTCTAAATGTATTTCTATATTTATCATGCTGCACAAGAAAAATCAGATCAAAATGGGGGGAAATGAGAAAGAAAAAAAAAAACAAGCAAACAACAAAAATGAAAATACTGTGTTGTGATCCACATTCAATCTCCATAGTCATCTCTCTGGATGTGGAGTTCTTTTCATCACGAGTCTATTGGAATTGCCTTGAATCACCTAATTGTTGAAAAGAACCAAATTCATCATAGTTGATCATTACATAATCTTGTTTTCTTCTTACTTCGCTTAGCATCAATTAATGTAAGTCTCTCCAGGCTTTTTTGAAATCAGCCTGCTGATCATTTCTTATAGAACAATAATATTCCATAACATCCATGTTCTATAACTTATTCAGCCATCACCCAGCTAATGGGCATCCACTCAGTATCCAGTTCCTTGCCACCTCAAAAAGGGCTACTACAAACATTTTTGCACATGTGGGTCCTTTTCCTTTTTTTATGATCT
Source organism: Myrmecobius fasciatus (assembly GCA_023553655.1). Classification (NCBI taxonomy): domain Eukaryota; kingdom Metazoa; phylum Chordata; class Mammalia; order Dasyuromorphia; family Myrmecobiidae; genus Myrmecobius; species Myrmecobius fasciatus. Next base: position 35,586 of record JAJPUD010006693.1, on the reverse strand, counting down.
CTTTGGAGTACAAACCCAGTAGATACACTGCTGAATCAAAGGGTATGCATAGTTTGATAGCCCTTTGGGGATAGTTCCAAACTGCTCTCCAGAATGGTTAGATCAGTTCTCAGCTTCACCAACAATATATTAATGTCTCCGTTTTCCCACATATCCTCCAACATATATCATTATCTTTTCTTGTCATTGTAGCCAATCCAAGAGATATGAAGTTATCCTCCAAATCTTTATCTGTAACCCTCTTCCTTCTCTATACTCTCTCAGTGATTTATGAAGGCTTATCATCAGAATACAAATGACTCTTTATATACTTTGATCATTTATCAATTGGGGGATGACTCATTCTTATAAATTTGACAAAGTTCTTTATATATTTGAGATATGAAACATTTATCTAAGAAACTTTTATCTATAAAATTTTTTCTTCGGTTTTCTGCTTTCCTTCTAATCTTGGCTACATTTGTTTTATTTGTACAAAAACTTATTTTTTTTATTAAAACTTTTTATTTGCAAAACATATGTATGGGTAATTCTTCAACATTAACTCTTACAAAGCTTTCTGTTACAAATTTTTCCCCCCTACTCCTCACCCCTCCCCTAGATGGCAGGATATCTACTACATGTTATTTATGTTAAAATACTTGACAAATCGAATCGAATATATGTATACATATTTCCACACTTATCATTGTTGTGCAAGAAAAATCGTATCTACAAGAAAAAAAAATCAGAGAAAGGAAACACAATGCAAGCAAACATCAATAGAGATCATGAAAATGTTATGTTGTGGTCCACATCTCATATACCTCTCTCTGGGTGTATATGGCTTTCTTCACTGAACAATTGGAGCTGGTTTGAAACATTTCATTGTTGAAGAGAGCCATGTCCATCAGAATTGATCATTACATAGTCTTGTTGTTGCCGTGTATAATGATCTCCTGGTTCTGCTCATTTTGCTCAGCATCAGTTCTTGCAAGTCTCTCCAGGCCTCTCTGAAATCATCCTGCTGGTCGTTTTTTATAGAATAATAATATTCCATTGTACAAAAACTTTTAATGTAAATTTAAATTATCCATTTTACACCTCATACTGCTCTTTATCTCGTTTATTCATAAATTGTTGACCTATCCAAAAGTCTGATAAGTATTATGTTCCATGTTCTCCAGATATCTATTTTGACCTTATCTTGGGAAATGGTGTGATACAGTCTTTGCCCAATTTCTGCCAGACTGATTTTTAGCTTTTGCAAAAATTTTTACTAAATAATTAATTCTTATACTACAAAAATTGTTTTTATACTTGTCAAGATTACTATAATTATTTTCTGCTGTAAATTGTATATTTACTATGTTCCACTGAACTACTTTTCTCTTTCTTAGCTGGTACTATAACTATCTTATTATAGAGTTTAAGATCTGGTACTGCTAAATCTTTTTCCTTTGCATTTTTTCATTATTTCCTTTGATATTCCTGACCTTTTCTTCTTTCAAATGCATTTTGTTATTTTTTTAACTCAGTAAAAAAAAAAAAATTGGTAATTTAATTGAGATGGCATAGGATATATACATTACCTAAGGTAAAATTGTCATTTTTATTATATTGGTTCTTTCTACCCATGAACAATTAATATTTCTCCAATTATTTAAATCTGTTTTTCAAATAAAATTTTTAATAATTAATTTTATTCATATAGTTCCTGTAATTGTTCCTAGGTTTATTTTGGAAGGTATACTCCTAGGTATTTGATATTGTCTAGAGCAAATAACAAAGAGTTCTATATAACTTGTCCCATGTACTCTTCAGAACTTCAGTCTGGAATCACTGCCTTACAGAACATTTCAATCTAGATATCCCAAAGATATCTCAAATACAACATGTCCAAAATAGAATTTATTAGTTCCCTCACTTCTAAATTTTTCTATTTCTTTTGAAGGAAGTCACTATTCTTATAGTCTTGCAGGTTCCTTCCTAATCCTAGTGATGTCACACTCAAAGTAGAATCAAAGCTACTAATCCATACTTAAGAATCCCCATCAGCCACATAGTGACTTAATATTATTTATTTTTATCATATTTTTGGCTGGAAAATTGCTTCTCACTATCTTTTTGTAGGTTCTGATATTCTAAAATTTGTTTAAATCATTATTTAAAGGAATTTGGGAAAGATCTCAGTCCTTTACTCTACCATATTGGCTCCTTTTATTATATTTTTATTTATTGTGTTAAATATTTCCCAATTATCTTTAATTCAGTTCTATAGTATTTAGGAGTATTAGTGTTTGACACCCCTGCCTAATCCTAGGCTTTTTTTTTTTTTTGAGTGGCAATTGGGGTTAAGTGACTTGCCCAGGGTCACAGAGCTAAGAAGTGTTAAGTATCTGAGGCCAGATTTGAATTCAGGTCCTTCTGACTCCAGGGCTGGTGTTCTAGCCACTGTGCCATCTAGCTGTCCCATAATCCTAGATTTCTTACACTAGGTCAGGAAGATCAAATATGGCCTCAGACACTTCCCAGCTGTGTGATCCTGAGCAAGTCATTTAACTTCTGTCTCCATTGGCTCAAATGTAAAATAGAAATAATAGCATCGGGGCAGCTAGGTGGCACAGTGGTTAGAGCACCAGCCCTGAAGTCAGGAGGATCTGAGTTCAAATTTGGTCTCAGACACTTCCTAGCTGTGTGACCCTGGGAAAGTCACTTAACCCCAATTGCCTCAGCCAAAAAGCAAAAAAAAAAAAAAAAAAAGAAATAATAGCATCTACCTCCCAGGCTTGTTGTGAGGATCAAATGAGATATTTGTAAAGCACTCAACAAAGTGCCTAGCACATTAGTTACTTAACAAAAGGTTGTTTCCTTCTTTCCTTTCTCTCTCTGCAACTCTCACAGCCAACCCTTTTTCTTTACTCACACAGCTCTTTAAATTCAAACCATTATTACCTCTCACCTAGACTATGGTATTGCCCTCTTAATCAGTCTTCCTGCTTCATCTTTCATCATTCCAATCCTTTTTCTACCCAGCTGCAAAAATGATTCTCCTCTGGTCATTCAATGATACAGGAGAATTTCACCTATTTCTAATGAAAAGACAAAATCTGAACAAAAAATTTGACCTCCAAACACAGAACTATAGAAAAGCATAAAAAGGTAAAAAGGAAAGAACTCTTGAGAACTGTATCTCTACTTTGGGTATCCTTAAAGAATGGGGGCATAATTTGATTTTACTTTGATAATAATAGAAAAGAAATTAGAGGTGGAAGGGATATCATACTATAAAAAAGGGGGGGAAGGAGATAAAATAAAGTTTAAAAAAAGGAGGTAAAATAAGGCAAAGTCTCATGAAGAGACTTACAAAATCTAATATAATTGAGGGAAAGAAGGGAGGGCGATGAGTATTGGGTAAATCTTACTCTCATTAGATTGGGCTCTAAAAGAGTATATCAGACATATTTGGTTTCAGGGAAAAACTTGGCCCTCCTTAAAGGGAAGTAGGAGGGAAAGGAGGAAAAGAAAGGGATAAACTAATAGAAGGATTAGGGGAAAGGTGTAAAAAAACAGGGAGGGTTCTAAAGGGGGGAAGACTGTTAAGAGGGAGGTGGTCATCAAAAACAAAATACTGGGGAGGGGGGAAGGGAGTAAGGGGAAAGGGAAGAGAAAAATATAACTTTGGATAAATAAGATGGCAGGAAATATAGATACAGTTATTTTAACTGTGAATGTGAATGGGATGAACTCTCCCATAAAACGGAAGCGGGTAGCAGACTGGATTAAAAGCCAGAATCCTACAATGTGTTGTTTACAAGAAACACATCTAAAACATAGAGATATGTACAGAGTGAAGGTAAAGGGTTGAAGCAGAATCTTTTATGCTTCAAGTGAACAAAAAAAAAGCAGGGGTAGCAATCCTTATCTCAGATCAAGTAAAAGCAAAAATAGATCTAATTAAAAGAGATAAGGAAGGAAACTATATTTTACTAAAGGGTACCATAGACAATGAAGCAGTATCAATACTAAACATATATGCACCAATTGTTATAGCATCCAAATTCCTAGAGGAGAAACTAACAGAGATGCAAGGAGAAATAGACAGTACAACTATACTAGTGGGGGATCTCAACCTTGCTCTCTCAGAATTAGATAAATCAAACCACAAAATAAATAAGAAAGAAGTTAGGGAGGTAAACAAAATGTTAGAAAAGTTAGGTATGATAGATCTCTGGAGGAAACTGAATGGCGATAGAAGGAAGTAAACTTTTTTCTCAGGGGTTCATGGAACTTACACGAAAATTGATCATGTGTTAGGGCATAAAAACCTCAAAATCAAATGCAGAAAAACAGAAATAGTAAATGCATCCTTTTCAGATCATGATGCAATAAAACTCACATGTAATATAAGGCCAGAAGAAAATAGACCAAAAGTTAATTGGAAATTAAATAATCTAATCCTGAAGAATAAATGGGTGAAAGAGCAAATTATAGACAAAATCAATAATTTCATCCAGGAGAATGACAATAATGAGACAACATACCAAAATTTGTGGGATACGGCCAAAGCGGTTATAAGGGGTAACTTTATATCTCTAGATGCTTACCCGATAAAATAGAGAAAGAGATCAATGAATTGGGCTTACAATTAAAAAAAAAAACTAGAAAAAGAGCAAATTAAAAACCCTCAATTAAATACCAAATTGGAAATTCTGAAAATAAAAGGTGAGATTAATAAAATTGAAAATAAGAAAACTATTGAATTAATAAATAAAATTAAGAGTTGGTTTTATGAAAAAACTAACAAAATAGATAAGCCTTTAGTTAATTTGATCAGAAAAAGGAAAGAGGAAAATCAAATTATTAGTTTCAAAAATGATAAGGGAGAACTTTCCTCCAATGAAGAGGAAATTAGAGTAATAATTAGGAGTTACTTTGCCCAACTTTATGCCAATAAATTTGATAATCTAAATGAAATGGAGGAATATCTACAAAAATATAGATTGCCCAGGTTAACAGAAGAGAAAATAAATTATTTAAATAGTCCCATTTTAGAAAAAGAAATAGAACAAGCTATTAATCAACTCCCTAAGAAAAAATCTCCAGGGCCAGATGGTTTTACATGTGAATTCTATCAAACATTCAAAGAACAATTAATTCCAATACTATACAAACTATTTGAAAAAATAGGGACAGAAGGTATACTACCAAATTCCTTCTATGATACCGATATGGTGCTGATAGCTAAACCAGGTAGGGTGAAAACAGAGAAAGAAAACTATAGACCCATTTCCCTAATGAATATTGATGCAAAAATTTTAAATAAGATTTTAGCAACGAGATTACAGAAAGTTATCTCCAGGATAATACACCATGACCAAGGAGGATTTATACCAGGAATGCAGGGCTGGTTCAATATCAGGAAAACTATCAGCATAATCAATTATATTAATAACCAAACTAACAAAAACCATATGATTATCTCAATAGATGCAAAAAAGGCATTTGATAAAATCCAACACCCATTCCTATTAAAAACACTAGAGAGTATAGGAATAAATAGGCTTTTCCTTAAAATGATTAGTAGCATCTACTTAAAACCATCAGCAAGCATCATATGTAATGGAGACAAACTAGAACCATTCCCAATAAGATCAGGAGTGAAACAAGGCTGCCCACTGTCACCATTACTATTTAATATTGTATTAGAAATGTTAGCTTTGGCAATAAGAGAAGAAAAAGAGATAAAAGGAATTAGAGTAGGTAATGAAGAAACCAAATTATCACTCTTTGCAGATGACATAATGGTATACTTAGAGAACCCTAGAGACTCAACTAAAAAAACTACTAGAAACAATTCACAACTTTAGCAAAGTTGCAGGATTTAAAATAAATCCACATAAATCATCAGCATTTTTATATATTACCAATAAAGTTCAGCAGCAAGAGATACAAAAAGAAATTCCATTCAAAATAACGGATGATAGCATAAAATATTTGGGAATCTATCTGCCAAGAAAAAGTCAGAAACTATACAAACTAAACTACAAAACACTTTCCACACAATAAAATCAGACCTAGTCAACTGGAAAAACATTAAGTGCTCATGGGTAGGCTGAGCGAATATAATAAAAATGACAATACTACCCAAACTAATTTACTTATTTAGTGCCATACCAATCAAACTCCCAAGAAATTATTTTACAGATCTAGAAAAAATAGTAGCAAAGTTCATTTGGAAGAACAAAAGGTCAAGAATTTCAAGGGAATTAATGAAAAAAAAAAAGACAGATGAAAGTGGCCTTGCTGTACCAGATCTAAAACTATATTATAAAGCAGCGGTCATCAAAACCATTTGGTACTGGCTGAGAAATAGAGTAGTCGATCAGTGACGTAGGATAGGATAACAGGACAAACTAAGCAATAACTATAGCAGTCTAGTGCTTGATAAACCCAAAGACCCCAGCTTTTGGGATAAGTACTCACTATTTGACAAAAACTGCTGGGAAAATTGGAAACTAGTGTGGAAGATATTAAGGCTGGACCCACACCTAACACCGCATACCAAGATAAGATCTAAATGGGTTCATGATCTAGATATAAAGAGTGATATTATAAGCAAATTAGAGGAACATAGGATAGTTTACCTCTCAAACCTGTGGAGATGGAATAAATTTATGTCCAAAGATCTGGAACTCTTAATTGAATACCAGATAGATAATTTTGATTATATTAAGTTAAAAAGTTTCTGTACAAATAAAACTAATGCAGACAAGATTAGGAGGGAAGCATCAAATTGGAAAATCATCTTTACATTTAATGGTTCTGATAAAGGCCTCATTTTTAAAATATATAGAGAATTGTCTCATATATATAAGAATTCAAGCCACTCTTCAATAGATAAGTGGTCAAGGGATATGAACAGACAATTTTCAGATGATGAAATTAAAACCATCTCTAGTCATATGAAAAGTTGCTCCAAATCACTATTGATCAGAGAAATGCAAATTAAGACAACTCTGAGGTACCACTACACACCTGTCAGATTGGCTAAAATGACAGGAAAAGATAACAATGAATGTTGGAGGGGATGTGGGAAAGCTGGGACACTAATACATTCTTGGTGGAACTGTGAACAGATCCAAATATTCTGGAGAGCAATTTGGAGCTATGCTCAAAAAGTCATCAAACTGTGCATACCCTTTGACCCAGCAGTGTTTCTACTGGGCCTATATCCCAAAGAGATCTTGGAGGAGGGAAAGGGACCCACATGTGCAAGAATGTTTGTGGCAGCCCTTTTTGTAGTGGCTAGAAACTGGAAACTGAAGGGATACCCATCAATTGGAGAATGGCTGAATAAATTATGGTATATGAATGTTATGGAATATTATTGCTCTGTAAGAAACGACCAGCAGGACGATTTCAGAGAGGCCTGGAGAGACTTGCATGAACTGATGCTGAATGAAACGAGCAGAACCAGGAGATCATCATACACAGCAACAACAGTATTACATGATGATCAATTCTGATGGACATGGCTCTCTGCAACAAAGAATTGTCTCAAACCAGTTCCAATTGTTCACTGAAGAAAACCATATACACCCAGAGAGAGGGATATGAAATATGGACCACAACGTAACATTTTCATGATCTCTATTGATGTTTGCTTGCATTGTGTTGCCTTTCTCTGATTTTCCTTTTTTTCTTGTAGATAGGATTTTTCTTGCATAACTTGTCAAGTAATTCAACATTATTAACATGTCATGGACTTCCTGCCATTTAGGGGAGGGGAGGGGACTGGGGGTAAAATTTGTAATGGAAAGCTTTGTAAAGATCAATGCTGGGAAACTACCCATACATATGTTACACAAATAAAAAGCTTTAATTAAAAAAAAAAGTTTCTGTACAAATAAAACTAATGCAGACAAGATTAGGAGGGAAGCATCAAATTGGGAAATCATCTTTACATTTAAGGGTTCTGATAAAGGTCTCATCTCTAAGATATATAGAGAATTGTCTCATATTTATAAGAATTCAAGCCACTCTCCAATTGATAAATGGTCAAAGGATATGAACAATTTTCCGATGATGAAATTAAAACTATTTATAGTCATATGAAAAATTGCTCCAAATCACTATTGATCAGAGAAATGCAAATTAAGACAACTTTGAGGTACCACTACACACCTGTCAGATTGGCTAAATTGACAGGAAAGGATAATGACAGGTGTTGGAGGGGATGTGGGAAGACTGGGACACTGGTGCATTGTTGGTGGAACTGTGAAGGGATCCAACCATTCTGGAGAGCAGTTTGGAGCTATGCTCCTTTTCTTTCTTGTAGATATGATTTCTCCTGCACAAAAATGATGTGTGGAAATAAGTATACATATATTCGATTTCTTAAGTATTTTAATATCATTAACATGTAGTGGATATCCTGCCATCTAGGTGAAGGGTGGGGACTAGGGGGGAAAAATTTGTAACAGAAAGCTTTGTAAGGGTTAATGTTGAAGAATTACCCATACATATGTTTTGCAAATAAAAAGTATTAATAAAATTATTTTTAAAAAAATGATTCTCCTCAAGCACAGATTTTGTATATGTCACTCCCCCTACTCAACAAAGCCTTTATATTTATCATACTCCATAGGTTGGAAATGCATTTCCTTTCTCACCTCCCCAAAGGAATTTCTCCTTTTCTTTAAGAGGAAGTTCTACAGATTAGATTTAAAAAAAAAAAAAAAAAAAAAAGACAAACAAACTAATACAAATTGAAGTGAGCAGAAACAGGAGAACATTGTACCTAATAACAGCAACATTGTATATGATCAACTATGATTGACTTATCTCTTCTCAGCAATACAATGATCCAAGACAATTCCAAAAGACTCAATATAGAAAATGCTATCCAAATAAAGAGAAAGAACTGATGAAGTCTGAGTACAGATCAAAGTGCACTGTTTTCACTTTGGGTTTTTGTGTATTTTTTTTTCCTTTTGCAAACTGTTTCTTTCACAACATGACTTATGCAGAAATGTTTTATGTGATTGCATATATATAAAGTCTATATCAATTACTTGCAATCTTAGGGAGGAGGGGAAGAAAGGAAGAGAATTTGGAACTCAAAATTTTACCAAAAAATCAGTTAAAAATTATCTTTACATATAATTGGAAACATTTTTATGTAGAAGGTGATGCTTGAGCTGCCTCTTTTTAAAAATGTTTCCAATTAAAATAAATGCAAATAAGTAGAAGATTGCTAAATAGGGAAGGCAGGCACTAGCATTTAGGGTTAGGGTTAAATGCTAGTGCCTGCCTTCCCTATTTAGCAACCTTCTACTTATTTGCATTTATTTTAATGTGAGTGATTGGGGAAAAATAAAACATTATTTAAAAATAATAGCTAAAGGGGCAGTGAATAGAGCACCAGCCCTGAAGTCAGGAGGACCTGAGTTCAAATGTGACCTCAGACACTAGCTGTGTGACCCTGGGCAAGTCACTTAATCCCAATTGCCTCAGCAAAAATAATAATAATAATAATAATAGTTAACATTCGCATGGTATGTAATATCTGCCAGACATTGTGCCAAGCACTTTACAAGAGATAAAGTACTATTATTCTCTCTATTTTGTAATTTATGAAACTGAGGCAAACAGGTTAAGTGATCTGCCCAGAGTCTCAAAACTAGTAAATGTCTCAGGCTATATTTGAATTCAGGACTTACATACTACTGCTACTGACTACACTATCTAGCTTGTTTTTAAATTTATCTTGTGTATATATGTATATAAGTGAGTGTACATTTATATATAGCTATAAGTAGATAATAGTCTATGTGAGTGTGTGTGTTCAGTTATTTTTCAGTTTTGTCTGACTCTTCATGACCACATTTGGGATTTTCTTGGCAGAGATACTGGAGAGATTTGCCATTTCCTTCTTCAGTTCATTTACAGATGAGAAAACTGAGGCAAATGGGGGATAATAACTTGGTCAGGGTCACACAGCTAGTAAGTGTCTGAACATTTGAACTCAGGAAGATATCTTCCTGATGTCAGGCCCAGCACTCCATCCCAGTGCATCACCTAGCTGCCCACAGATATAAATATATAGACATAAAAGACATAAATACTTGCTGTTAGAATATAAACTACTTAAAAGTAGAAATTGTTTCAGTTCTTGTATTTGTAACCCCAAGACTTAGCACAGTGTCTGACACATAGTAGACATTTAATAAATGCTTTCAGATTCAACTCAGTCAATAAATAATAAATTTATTAAGCATCTCTGTGCCAGGCCCTAAGATCACAAGAAGCAAAAAAACAGTGGCCTCAAAGGATCCCACTATCTAATAGGCAAACATATGCAGCATCAATAGAAAATAATTACAGACAGAAGGTCCTAGAATTAAGAAGGATTGGAAAAAAGATTTATATTGAGGGAAAGATTTTAGCTGGGACTGGAAGGAAGCCAGGGTACCCAGGAGGTAGAAATGAGGAGGGAAAGCATTTCAGGCATGAGGGACAACAAATCCACATAAAGGATAGAAGGATGAGGGAGGATGGAGGATTAGGGATTCAAGAACGTCTTCCTAAAAGTGATGGTATTTCAGGGAGAGTCAGGACGCAGAAGGTAGAAAGGGGACCCAGGGGAATGCTTTATGTCAAAACTCAAATAAAGTAATACCAGATTTTCAGGCTGGCTGAGTGATGTCTCTCAGGTAGGAGAAGGTCTGCCTCTAAAACAAAGACGAAGGAATCCCTGAGGGCAACCAGGGTTAAGGAGGGGGAAATTGTAAACATTCCTGGTCGTCTTGTCTGGAGCAAGTTGATTCCAAGATCTTAGCCCAGATGGAACAGTAAGGAGGGAGAAGGGGAAAGTGGAGGTTAGGAGGGAGGATCAGTAAAATAGGGGGCGGATCACTAATAGGGAGGAAAGCTGGATCCCTGATGATATTGGTTCATCGACTTGCTCCTCTTCCTGAATTCCCAAGCAGGAAACAGAAAAAAAATCAATCCAGTTAGAAGTGCCACATTGCTCTTCCCCCTCTATCTCCCCTTCTCTAAACTCCAGTTGAGGACAGCAAATGATAGAAAACAAACTACAGTCTATGTTTACATGAGAGAAAGCAGGGGAATGAAGGAAATGACCTATGCTATTATCCCACTAGCCCACTCGGTCTTCGAGAGTAGGAATTGGGGGACCAAGTGGTTATTTCATAACCAGGCAATCCTGACTTCCAGGGGAGAGTAGATGGAAACAAACTTTGGAGTGATTAACCTTCGAACCCCGCCCCCCATTCTCCTCCAGTTCACTCATCCTTAAACTCTGCTTCCTCAAACCAGTCCCTTCTTCCCCTCCCTATTCGTGACTCTTGTCCCAATCCTTGTCCCAGCTCTCTGTCCCCTCCACGTATCCCCTCTCCCTGGTCTAGAGAAAGTCAATGAAGAGGGTCTGGGAACTATTAATTTCCAATCCTCTTAATATCTGCCCTAATTCTGCAATTTTCCTTCAGTCCCTCGCCCCCCAGCTCCTCTCCCACCCACCGTCAATCTCCTCTTTCTCGCCCCCACCCCTGCCACCAGGCTTTTCGGGCCAAGTCTTCCCTCCTGTTCTGTTCCTGGAACCGACCCTGGCAGCAGATCAAAGGTAGCCTTGCTCCCACCGCCTTATCTCATGGACCGCATGACTTGGGACTTGCTTGGTTGTCGGTAAGCTGGAGGCGGGGAAGGATGAAATACCTAGATGGCTCCTCTCCGGGCCCCGCCTCCTGACCTCGCCCCAAATCGGTCTGGGAGCTGAGTTCCGTCCTCTCCCTCACCCTAATTCCGCAGGGAGCTCCGCCCTATAGTTACCCCGGACCTGGACCCCGCCCCCTGAAGGTTAAGAGTCCCCAGCGAACTGGACGCCAGGTCCATACTGTAGCAGGCTGGGGGGCTGAAGGGGTTACCATGGCTACAGCTCCGGTGACTCGGACCTTGGCTGGAAAGGCAGCGGCTGCCGGAGTAGGAATAGGGACAGGGTCAAATGCGCGGCTCTGGGCTCTGCGGAGTGCCCGCAGATTCAGCAGTAGTGCCAGACGCCGGGGATCTGGGGGTGTCAGCCCCGGTCGCCGCCTCAGTACTGCCCGAGTCCGGACCCAGCTGCCTCGAGAGGAGGCCGAACGAGGTCCCGAAGAGGCGGCCGTTGACAAGGGACTTCCTCCGGGAGTAGGACCACCTGCAGCCGCCACGATCCAGGGTCCAGCCGCCGCTCCGGCACCGCCGCCACCCGCTTTGGCCCCCGCGTCACCTTCCAGCCGCTCGCTGGTCCAGCGGGACATCCAGGCGTTCCTGACCGAATGTGGGGCCAGTCCCGGGGAGGCGAGACACTGGCTTACCCAGTTCCAGACCACTTATAACTCGGCGGACAAACCTTTTGCCATCATCGAGGTGAGGGGCGTCCTGGGAAGAAATCGACACTGACATATTTGGATGTGGGGCTTGGTATACCTCGACCGGAAACCTGCCATTATCACTGGTTGGGACAGATAGGCCACACCAATGGGACTCCTTATTTTGGAGCAAGGCCCCTAACAGGCCACCTGGTGACAGAAATGGGGCCTTCGTGCAATCAACTTTGGTCCTGCAGATGGGCAGGATGAGGGCAAGGTTGAAAAGGGACTACTATCCCTGCTGCCGACAAGCCCATCCTGAGTGTTAGGGTAATGATGGGATGCTCCCCAGATTAGAGTAAGAGTGGAACTAGGGCAGGCAAGTGAAACTCTGGGCAGCAAGTAGGTGCTACAGGACACCATGTGTGAAATAGATGAGTGGAGTAGAGGAGCTGGAAAGAAGGGTTGGATTCAGAAGCACTGGCAGCTGAAGGAAAAACAGGACAATAGCCTGCCTGTTCCTGGCCCACCCCCAATAACCAGTGCTCCACCTACCCTGCCCTAAGTAAGCCTTGGAGTCCAAGGCCACCTCTAAACAAGGGGAGGGGAATGTGGCAGGCATGGGAAGATGAGATTGTGGGGTGGGGAGAAGGAAGGGCGGAGCCACAATTCGGGAATGAAGTGCAGGACTAATCAAAGCTCCTGAAGGCTGGGCATGTGTCTGAGAGGAAGAAAAGGGAAGGATCCTGAAAGAAACTAGAACCTCCAGAGGTTGAAGGCCCTGCCATGGCTTATACAAGGGGGTGGGGAGTGGTTAGAGCTCTGAGGGGAGAAATCAAGGACTGGGGCCAGGACAAATGGGCAGGATGGCAATGGACATCTTGGCAGATGGTACTAGAGTATGAGACACAGGGACCATATGGAGGTATGAGGACCTTGGTGTAGACTTCTGGAAGGGATGGAGGACACTGACATTACACAGTGAAAAGCTCAAATAGCAAGGACAGTAAAAAAACATTGGGTCACATAAGATGGACACTTAGTGGCAGGTGTTACACAGGATGACTGGGCTGTATCCAATGCTCTCATCACCTCCTCCTCTGAAGGTGGATGAAGCTGTGTTCAAGTGCAAAGAGGCAGTCCTAAGTCTGGCCTTTGCCCTGGCCTTCTTGCAACGGATGGATATGAAGCCCCTTGTGGTTCTTGGACTCCCAGCACCCACTGCACCTTCTGGCTGTCTTTCCTTCTGGGAGGCCAAAGGCCATTTGGCTCAGAGCTGCAAGGTCCTTGTGGACTCTCTACGACACAATGCAGCCACAGCTGTGCCCTTTTTTGGAGGAGGGTCTGTGCTGAGTGCTGCTGAACCTGCCCCCCATGCCACGTAAGTATCTTTTATTTCCACATCCACAGTGTCCTAGTTATACCCAAGCTTCATATTACCTACTACCTACTACCCTATACTAATTAAGTCTATGCCTGTATGCAGCACCCACTCTCTTGAGTTCTATGGATGACAAATCTATCCCCTAACCCTACCATTACTATTTCCTACCTCTTCTTTACAAACCTATACCAGGTTAATTGTACCCTCCCCTCCTAAACCCATCTACTTCCAAATCTGCCACCTCCCCATGCATCAGAGGAAGTTGGTGTTTTACCCATCTATGCTTCCTGCTCCCTGAGTTATGAAACCCCAGACAGCTAAATCCCTACAACTCTTACCTGCAGCTATGGTGGCATTGTCTCTGTGGAGACAGACCTGCTAAAATGGTGCCTGGAGTCGGATAGCATCCCCATCCTGTGTCCTATTGGTGAGACAGGTGCCCGCCGCTCCGTGCTACTCAATTCCTTAGAAGTCACTGCTGCTCTGGCCAAGGCTCTGCTGCCCACAAAGATCATCTTTCTCAATACCACCGGGGGCCTCCGAGATGCCAATCAGAAGGTAGGTCATATCCATCTTGCTACTTTTGCATTTTCCTGTCTCTTCATCCCACCTCAACCCTAAGAACTTGAGTTTTTTTGCCTGTCTCAGTCTCACCCATATATAAACATATAAATTTGACTGTCCCTTGTCTACCCCTTTTGTCTGCCTCCCATGTTCTCTAGAAGGTCAGCTTAATGATATGTAGGGAACCTGTTGAAATCAAACCAGCCTCTGAATTTTTAAGTTTAATCACTGCTTTTTGTTTATACTAGTCATTTCCTTTAACATCTCTTATTCTACCCCCCATCCAACCCTTCCATTTAACAAAGAAAGATAACATGTAAAGTCAACAACTGACAGGGTAACCATGTCTGATAAAAGGAAATGGTTTGTCCAAAACCAGAAAGTCCCCAAGTCTCTCCCAAATTGGGCAAGATTCTTACATTAATTCATGTATGATTATGGCTTTCTCCATTGTGTCATTTCATGTGACTAGCCCTTGAATTTGGGGGTTCACCATGGAAAAGGAAATCAATGGCAGAATCAGTTTGGGAAATTCCTGAGAAAGGTTTGGGTTCAGAGCAAAGGATTGGTGATAGTCATTGCTCCCCACTAGGTTTTGAGTAATGTGAACCTGCCGGCCGACCTGGACCTAATGACAAATGCCCAGTGGGTGAGCAGCAAGGAGAAGCAGCAAATGAGGCTCATTGTAGATGTGCTGGGTCGATTATCCCATGATGCCTCAGCTGTTATAACATCTGCCAATACCCTGCTTACAGAACTTTTCAGCAACAAGGGTAAGCCTGGTCAGTGGAGAGAGATAACCAAATTTGGGTATGAGTAACACGTGCAAGGGGCCAGTGGGCATGTAAGATGTATAGCAACACGCCAGGCAGGCTCATTGCAATATTCCTTTGGTTACTAAGGAGTAGACACACCTAGGGAAGAGGGCAGTTCTGAGATTATTGGGAAAAGGGGGAAGAGAGAAATAACGGAATCCCACTTAACTTTCCCTGGTGGGGCAGGGGTGGTAGTGGGGAGTAGATAATTTAGTTAAACTGTTATTTCCCTGTTCTAGGATCAGGGACTCTCTTTAAGAATGCTGAGCGGATGCTTCGAGTAGACAGCCTAGAGAAGCTGGATCAGAAGCGACTGGTAGACCTTGTAAATGCAAGTTTTGCCAAGAAGCTTCGGGACGACTATTTGGCCTCTCTTCGACCACGGCTGTACTCCATTTACTATTCTGAAGGGTGAGCCAAGGCAGTGCTGGCCCAGGAGCAATGCCTATGCCAAAGGTGGCATCTGTCATTCTTGGAGGTGTCAGAGAGGGGCTGAGGCAAGACAGGACGAGATGGGAGAAAGGACAAATTTGCCCAAATGTTGTAAAGAGTAAAGCAACCCCTAGGAAATACTGACAAGCCTCACAGGTCTCTGAGCCAGTACAAGGACAGGATCAGGGAACTGATGGTGAGGTTGGGGGTGGTAAAAGTAGAAACCCTGACCTTGTCTCACTCACATTGGTTCCAGGTACAATGCTGCAGCCATCCTGACTACTGAACCTGTGCTGGGAGGCACCCCATACCTGGACAAGTTTGTGGTCAACTCTAGCCGGCAAGGCCAGGGCTCAGGCCAGATGCTATGGGAATGCATGCGACAGGATCTGCATCGACTTTTCTGGAGATCCCGCGTCACCAATCCCATCAACCCCTGGTAGGCATTGTCTGTATTGTAACTCTTAAATGAAAAACATTAGATAATCATTTGGTTCAGATCCATTATTTGACCAATGAGAAGCCCAAAAACTTAAGCTCATGGTAACAAATCAAGTTAGTAACTGATCAGGAAATAGAATCAAAGATTCTTGCCTCTGGGCCCAATGCACCTATGATTTTTATCATATGTGATGTAAGTGGGCTACTGTGCCCAGAGCATTCCCTACAAGTCCAGGGTTCAAAGCAACATGCTTTTGCCAGAGAAGTGGCAAATCTGTCACCTTGACTCTGTGGCCTGGACTTTCATCACCTCCAAGAACCCTAATATCATTTCTGTGTGCCAAATGAGGTCCCCTCGCTGCAGATCCCTCAGGACTCAGGGGTTCTCCAGAAATCATAACATCTACCCATTCCCTTTCTTTGTCTGATGGTGAGGAACAATGCATTCATAGACTTATCTACATATGAGGACCTACTCCTACCTTACATCTGACTGCTATATCCATTCTATTTACTAATTAATAACTCTATTCAGGCTTGTTTCCTCTAGGAAACATAACAAAGCATAGCACTAGCCAGAAAGAGGACTGCATAAACTTCTCAGATTGAGTCTACGAATCCTTCCCCAAGCTAGGGCAATTGGGAGTGCTGGGACTGGAGGAGGGCAGTAGTCCCATGCACTGATAGACCCATCCATTGCTCCTTTCCCACCCCAGGTACTTTAAGAACTGTGATGGCAGCTTCTCCAACAAACAATGGATCTTCTTCTGGTTTGGCCTGTCTGACATCCGGGACTCCTATGAGCTTGTTAACCATGCCAAGGGACTGCCTGACTCCTTCTGCAAACCTGCCTCTGACCCAGGCAGCTGATAGGAACCATCAACCCTTTGGTGCCCCCAGCCCAACTGAATGAACAGCCAAGAGCAGTGCTGAGGCATTGTCCCAGGAAAGTTCGGAGGCAGGCCTGGGCTTGCTAGCTGAGAAACTTGCATAGAAGGGGAAATGGGAAGGCCTTGAGGCCCTTGGACTCTGGGAAGGGGAGGGAGTCAGTGAAGTAGCAGAAAGAGAAAGACTAGCTCAGCTGAGTGGAGTAGGGGTGCCTGGTACCTGCTATCCACAAGTTTGCCATCTGTTCCAAAGCAACCAGTATCTATTTCTTCATCTTCCCTGAGAACCTCAATCCTATCAGGGCTCCTACCAAGGGCCAACTGATGTGTGGGTGAAATACATGGTCACCTGCATTTGTGATTTAAGATTTCCTGTTCCCAAATATTACCCTCACCTCTCACTACTCTTCAAATTCACCTTTAAGATTAGTTTCTTCAGGTCTTAGGTTTTTCTTGAGTTTATTTAAATGTTAACCATTTTAGCTTTCAGATTGGGAGGGAGGGGAAGGAAGGTAAATTAACAATGAGGGAGAGCAAAGTCCTGAGAGCAAAGGACACAAAAAAGAGAGAAAAATGGCAAAGTGAAAGCAGTTTCAAAGTCAGACTTTATTGATCAAAACTTTGCCCCTCACTGATTCTACTCCTACCTTTGATAAGAATGCAGAGGAAAAAAAGAAGATATAGTAGGGGGAAAAAAGAGTGGAAGTGATCCCCTCTGTGGTTCCTCGTGACCTTCAAGCCGTGGAATAGTTACTGTCCATCCAAATCAGGCCAGTAGCAGCCTCAGCCTCTGTCCTAAATTCTACTCTCTATAGCCCAAGATCTCCACCCATCTCCCTATGCCCACCCAAAAAACCCCCCTCATCTTCCTGGTCCAAAGTGAAAAGATGGCAAAACAGGCCTCTGGGAAGGGCCTTTGCTCCTCTCCTCTCCTGTAAAGCCAATAAGCACAGAAAACCACACATATGAGCTGCCAAGGTAACATCAACAGCTGATATTAGTTGGAAAAGAAAGGAAGAGGCAGAAGCATCCACATTTTGATTTTAAAAGCTCAGATGAGATGACAGGCTCAATTTTGGGTTTGGGGGAATGGGATTATTTGCCAACATCTACAGGTCAGGCAGGAGCAGGTTCCATGCTTCAATGAGTAGACAGTGGGGAGTAAAGGGTCATGAGTCCATTACAGCCTGTCATCCTTCCTTTCCTACACATTTAGACAGAAATAAACCCCTCTTTGATTACATAAGAAATCAGGTATTCACATATTTCTTCATAAATGGTTAAAAAAAAAAAAAAGGCTGACGCAAGGGTCCGAGCGCCCCATCCATGGTGGCCGCAGGAGCTGCATCAGCGGTGGTGGGACCCGGGTCCTGAGTGGGAGGGCCCGGGGATTGAATCTTGGGAGTGGTGGTCAGTTCCTTGTCACCATGGCGACCCCAGCGAATGCACAGAGCGCCAGCAAAACGTGGGAACTAAGTCTCTATGAGCTGCATTGGACTCCACAGGAGGCCATCATGGATGGCACAGAAATTGCTGTTTCCCCACGATCCCTACACTCAGGCCTAATGTGCCCAATCTGTCTGGACATGCTCAAGAATACCATGACCACAAAGGAGTGTCTCCATTGATTCTGTTCAGACTGCATTGTCACTGCGCTACGTAGCGGGAACAAAGAGTACCCTACTTGTAGGAAGAAACTGGTCTCAAAGTGGTCTCTTTGGCCCAATCCAAACTTTGATGCACTAATCTCCAAAATCTACCCAAGTCGAGAGGAATATGAGGCACATCAGGATCGGGTCCTTATACGGCTTAGCCGCCTACATAACCAGCAAGCACTGAGCTCTAGCATTGAGGAAGGGCTCCGAATGCAGGCAATGCACAGGGCCCAACGTGTAAGAAGGCCAATGCCAGAGTCAGACCAGACAACAACAATAAGTGGTGGGGAGGGAGATCCTGGTGAGGGAGAGGGAAATGGAGATGGGGAAGATGTTAGTTCAGATTCTGCCCCAGACTGTACTCCTGGACCTGCCCCCAAGTGACCTCAGCCAGAGATTGTGGGAAGTAACAGTGGGGGAACAGGCGGAGGGGCTGCTGGAGGTATAGGTGGGGGAGCAGGCTCTGAAGATTCTGGAGACCAGGGTGCCCTGCTGGGTGGAGGGACCCTGGGTCCACCAAGTCCACCTGGAGCTCCCAGTCCTCCTGAACCAGGAGGAGAGATCAAGCTTGTGTTCCGGCCCCATCCTCTGCTGATTGAAAAAGGAGAATACAGTCAGACTAGATATGTGAAGACAACAGGGAATGCCACAGTTGACCACCTCTCCAAGTACTTGGCTCTAAAGATTGCACTTGAACGGAGACAGCAACAAAAGGCAGGGGAGCCTGGGGCCCCAGGTGGAGGACTCCCAGAAGCTGGAGGACCTGAGGGAGGTGGGGGGGAGGCACCCGGAACTGGAGGAACCGATGGGACAGAGGAGCCAGTCTTGCCCAGTCTGGAGGGTGTCAGTGAGAAGCAGTATACCATCTACATCGCACCTGGGGGAGGAGCTTTCACGACTTTGAATGGCTCACTGACCCTGGAGTTGGTGAATGAGAAGTTCTGGAAGGTGTCCAGACCCCTGGAGCTGTGCTATGCCCCAACTAAGGATCCCAAGTGACCCAAGGGATGGGGATCATAGGGCTTCTGTGTGTATGTCCTAGCTCTGCCTCCAGGTCTCTTTCCCCCACACCCCACTCCCTTACCCTGCCCGGCAGGCCGGAGAGAGGACACCTATGAGGACAAATGGCTTTTATACAAAGTGTCTATATCAGATTCTTCTATATTGTACAGAATGGGGTGTACACCCCCCAATTCCTTCCTTTTCTATTCACCAGTCACTTCCCTTCTGTAATGGGGATGTTGTGGAGGGGGAAAAAAACCTCCCCTCCCCCCAACAACGCATTTGTTTTTTTTTTTTTCTTTCAAATCTGTCTGTCTGTGTGTTGGGGTGGGGGGAGAGATGGGCCAAAGAAGGAAGGGGAAATAAGTATCAACCATGAAAAATTTTGAGCGCTGCCTCCGTGGGAAAAAAAAAAATCAGGTCACTAACACAGTTTGAAAGCTGGAAGGAGCAAAGTGGAAGAGATTCAAATAGCTCCCCAATAAACTAGAGCTGGCAAGCAGGAAAAAAAAAAAAAAAAAGGCTGGGGAATGTGCGGTGGGGAATTAATTTGAGTTGTAACAGGAAAAAACAAAGTGACACATTAAAGAATTCCCAAACTGAAGAACAAAAATGGAACAGAATCAAAAGTTGTAAGCTGGGATATTTGAATATGAAATCTCCAAAACAGAGGATGTAAAGTGGAAGGCAAGAGTTAGAAGAGATCATTTAGGGTAAAAAACCAATTCATATCAAAGGCGCTTGCAGGGAAACTAGAAAAGCAAACCCGTAGGTGTATATAGAGTGTTTATTTCTGAAGGTGTGAAGTGTGCTGATTGAGAAGCAAGTAAAAGGAGAGGGAATGAGGTACTCTTGCCCCCAGGATGCCCACCTCAAAACATGGAACAAAAGATATAGCAGAGCCTGGAGAAGCCTTCAATGAAAGTGGGTACAGTGGGTTGGAGAACAGCCATGCTCTGAATCACCTTACCCTGAGTCCCATTCAAGAAGAAATATTAAGCAGATTGGTGAAAGGGGCTGATAGGAACAGACTATGTTCTGTCCCCCAGTAATCCAGAGAACCCAAATGAACTAATTAAACTGGGCTGGGTCAGTTCCCTTGGCTATTTCTGAGTCTGGTCCATGCTGCTTCTCTCACACCCATACCATTATCATAATACTTTCATCAAGAATTTAACTGTACTGGACACTGTACAAAAAGAAATATACACATTTGGTCCTTGTCTTCCTCTGTATCTTTGCTTCTCTCCTGGTCTGCTTCTGTCCATCCAGCTTCTCCTTCTACCCCCCCTCCAAGCCCCACCACAAGCCACAATCCTCCCCTGATCTTCCCAGAGGTTTGTCTCCTGAAATAAATATTCCCTAAGTCAGAAAAGCCCTGGGGAAGTTCAGCACCCACATCCCATCCCAGGTGCAAGGGCTTCTTCCTTTTTCTTAAAGTGCATTTCCTAAGGGAATAGGATAAAAACCCTTTTCATGCCAATCATTACATAAGAGTTTTTTGGGTTTTGTTTTGTTTTGTTTTGTTTTTTTAACCATAAATAAATAGTCTGTGGAAGAAAATCCCCTGCACCACCACCACCCCCCCAAAAAAAATTTCCCTTCTCACCCCAACATCCCTAATTGGTGCCATTCAGCCATCAGTAGCCAGGATCACTGCAGCCCCAAAGATGCCCACATTCTCGCCAATGAGCTTCATCTGATTCCAGAACTCAACTCGCCGAGTATTGTGCCAATAGATGATGTTTCCATCAATGAGAAGGATGATGAGGGGTAGCAGCACAGCCAGGATCTGAGCAGCCAGGGCCACGTAGTAGCCAGAAAGGAAGGCCAGTGCCAGGACACCATAAAGGATGAAGAGCAGCTGGAGTGTGAGTTCCCCTCCTAGGATATGGTTCAAATATGCCAGCCGGTCTTCTTTGCTGTGCTGGAGGGAGTAAGCCTGGGGCGAGGACAGGGGGAGATCAGTGGTACCTGGGACACAGAATTACCCCTAACTGGAATACATTTCTCGCTATGTCAATTAAATTCAATCATTTAATTAAATGATCACCTCTTTAGAGATTCACTGAGTCACCCAGCTGCTCATGCCTTACTGTAGCTATCTTTAAAGTATTCTTAAATTGTGCTGACTCCGCCACCTACCATTTCATATCCCTCACCTCTATCCTTGCTCCCACTGACAAACTTCTAACAAGTGTGTTTTACACTAAATACCATTAATTCCTCAGCTCCCACTTCACTCTGCAGTTTCTTGTGTACTAGCCATCCTCATTCCAAAATCTTTTAATCCTATTCCCTCTTCTTCCTCACTTCTCCAACCTCTGATGGATCTAGCAGACCTTTCTGCATACTCAATGTCTCTCTCCACTCACTCCTGCTCTTCTGGGGAAGGTCTTCTCTCTCCTAACAAACTTTACTCAGATACTCCCTCCAATTGCTAACTCATATCTCTCCTCCTCTCGAAAAAGACTGGTTTATACTTATTTAAAGCTTTCACTTCCCCATAGTCCACTCAACTCCTTGCAATTGGGATTCTTTCTTCACTGCTCTTTCCAAAACTGTTTGCTTAGGGTCAGAAATAATCTTCTAATTGTCAGATTAGATAGTATCTAAGTCTTCATCCTTTTTAATATCTCTAAAACATGATCTTATTGACAACCACCCTTAATGGGGTACTCTGTAACTGCTGGATTTTCTCCCAGGTGCTTATGCACAAAACTTAATCACTATTAACACCTTTCTAGACCACAATCCTTCTATCAATCAATAAGCATTTAATAAGTACCAACTAGATAGCAGATATTGAGCTATTGATTCAGACACTTAACAGCTATCTTTACCTTCAGAGTCTGTCTCCTTCAATCCATCTTATTTTTACAAGTAATCAGGAAAAAAATAAAATACATTTAAAAAACAAAATCTTGGAAAATCAGAAATATCTCAGAAAGGGGGCTTTTACAGGTCTAGGGATGGATGGCCAAACACCTTCCTACCTGAGTATAAAGAAATTCATTCTGTAAAGGATAGGATGAATCTTATTATCAGAGACTCACTGCCACCTGCAAGGCCACAGAAGAGTTACTGCAGGTCAGAGGAGGCATCAATCTGATGACTGATGAAATTAGATGTCCCTGAAGCACAGCTAATTGTGTTATTTGTGCCTTATCACCAAACCAAACTATACATTCTACAAAAATGTGAACTATATGTCATATAAAATTTTACTCCAGCCAAGAAAAACAAAGTGGACAGACAACCAGGAAAACTTGGTATCAAGTCTTGCTTTTGATACCAACCAGCGATCCCTATGTCCCAGACATTCACTAAATTACAAGTGAGCTGGTGATCTGCATAGGTAGGTAGAATCTCCACACCAAGAATTCCTGATACTGGTGAAATCACAGGTCTGGACATCTCCAAAAAATATTTCAACACACCTGGATGGTTCCAATACATGCTATATTTCCCCATCATCACTCCTTTGTCTTCATTTTTACTGTTTTCAATAACATAAGCTGCCTCCCATAGTGAACCCAGGAAAGCCTAGAAGGCCCTCTCCCAACTGTACTCTTGATAACTCACTCCTTTCTCAAGACTCAGCTCAAAAGGATCCTGCCCCTCAATTAAGCTTTTCTTGACCCACCTACTCAAAAGCTTTTTTATATGCCTTTTTCATTTTTATAGTTATCTGTGTTATCTCCTTCCTAGCCATAAGCTCCAGGACATTAAGGTCTTACTTCTTTTTTGTCTTGTTCAGAGTGGAAGAGCACTCCATACATCAGTTCTTAATAAATATTTGTTAAATTGCTGAACTGAATAGTTCAGCTTTGCTGAATATATAGGATTCTGAAGCTGACTCATTTCCCATTAGCAATAATTGCCCCATAAGATAGAGTCAGGCTGGAATTATCCCTCTCAATTTAGTCAGTCCATATATGGGCCCTTGAATTGAATAAAAGTTCTTAATAGTATAACCTGAGCTCAAGCTGGAATGAGGATAAGAAGCAATGCTTTAACCCAGGCTTTTCAAGCAGGACTGGGATTTATAGGGTTACCTCTAACCCTTCCCCAGGGGTCAGCACTGATAAGAGAAACCCCTAAATAGAGCCAGTCTGATCCCAGGAACAAAGGGAGCCTAGCAACTAAGAAGATCTTTCCTTCAATCACCCAGAAACATGCCTATTAGTAAGGCCAAGCTGCTGAACAGAGAGGATTCCGCTTTCTTGGACAATCTGCCATCTACCCGCCAGATCTCCAGGCAAAACCCCACTGGAATGTGGGGAAATCCCACTCCTATTCAGCTAACTGGCACTCTCTCTCCAAAGACTAGATATTGATGAAAAGACCCACTCCAACCCTTCAGGCCCTCCCCACCTACCACACAGATGAGGTAGATGCCCAAGAACACTTGGCCTGTAGATTGCAAAGAGCGGCTTCGTGGTTTCTGACGATAGAGCTCGCCGGCCCCACTAGCCAACACCAGAAAACCACCAATGATGGCAATGGTTCTGGAATACATTCGAACCTGGAAATGAGAGAGAAGACCCTATCAGAAATAGCTCACATCCAAAGAAGCCTCCCTAGAGCAAAGCTCCAAAATGGCCAATTTCTCCTATTTTACAACGCAAATTGTCCTCCCCAGGAACCCTTTCTTGATGCTCTCTTCTCCTCTCTCCTATCCATTTCCCCAGTTCTTCCAGCATGACTCCTAAAGCCATCTTTCCTCCCACTGATTCTACTAATGGTGCTGATGGCAGACACCAAATTAGTCCCTGTTCCATTCTCAGGGGTCTCAACATCGCCCCCACAGGGACTGACCATACGCCCTCACCCTGGGTGGAAGATGACCACTGGCTGCCATTCCTGGCTTTAGCACAGAAACTCTAGCCTTCTGTCCTCTCCCTTCCCCTCCCGGGGGCAGGCTGCTACAACCCCAGCACTCACCTTCAGCCAATCTCCATAATGGACATAACCCCCTATATAGGCTGCATAGGTGCTGACAGCCAGCTGGAGGGCAGCTCCCAGCGCAAACCAACGGCGTTTCACCCCAAATGACATGAAGCTGGCACAGAGCACAGCGGCCCCCATGTCAAAATACAGGTAGGGCACTGGGATGTCCGGCTTCCTGGAGGGTAAGCAGAGCAGCAAAGTGGGGTCTTGTAGGATGCCCAGCAGGCAGAGTGTTTATGCCAAGTTCCTACCAGCCACCAGGGCACACTGTATTCGGAGTCAGAGGACCTGAGATTGAATCGCGGCTCAGGCACTATCGGTGTGACTTTGAACAAGTCACTACCCCATTGCTCTGCCCTCCACATTCACCCTCCCCCAACCCTCACATCCCCACCAAATCAGTTTCCCAAACGCCCAAGTGCCTTTCAAGTCAACTCCACAAGCATTTATTAAGCGCTTTAGTGGGTCCCCTCCGTGCTAAAGTGGGGGCGCAGGGGAATGCAAAGGTTTCCTGCTTTAAATATAGGATCCTATGAACTGCTTGCTCCCGTCCTGAAAGTCCCTGTGCTACCACACTTCCCCTCGGGGCACCCAATATGGACCCAATCCCAAGGAGCAAGAATGCCTCTTCCAGAGACACCTGCTGCTGTCCCACCCACTATCCCACTATGTAGCCCTAGTAGGTGTCTCCTCTCAGTAGTCAGTGGGCCGCCCGCCTCCTCCCGGCCCGTCTAGCTCTTTCCCATGTCGCCCCACCCCCTACTCTCCCTGCACCGCCCCCTCTCCCTCCGCCCGCCTACGGTGGCCGAGCTGGCTCGCTCACCGGCGCGCGTCGGCCCGCTCGGCGTACAGCATGAGCTGGCAGAAGCAGCCCCAGAACGGACACCGCGTCAGCAGCACCGAACCGAACTGCATAAGTAGTTGCAGCAGCCGCCGCCGCCGGCCCGGACCTGCCGCCATCTTGGGGAAGGACAGACGGCACCCGGGCTTGACCTCGGCCTCGCTTTGGAGCGAGCAGCGAGGGCGGGCGGGGAAGGGTGACGGGGGAACGCGAACGGAGGTTTCCGGGGCCGCCGGCTTCTCTGTTCCGACCGGAAACTGAGCCCAGTCCCGACCTACACCGGGCAACACGTGGTTCCGGCTGACGAGGGGAGGTGCGTCTGGGACATCCGTCTGCAGAGACAAAGCGCAGCTCGGCGTCCGATCCATCCCACGCTGCCAGCTTTGGCGTGTTTGGTTTGAGCAGCGGTCTACTGTTTATTTCGAACATTTTAAATCCAGATTCGAGAATGCAAATACATTCAGCATTGCACATTGGAAGGAGGGATGTCTCGCACTTCTCTGAGCCTCATCTGTAAAATTAGGAGTTTGGGAAAAGAGGACCGCTTATGGTCCTTTCAGGTCAAATTACCAAGATTCTGGGACCAAATTTCCTTCTCTTCCAGAAATTCTGAAAATTTAGTAAGCATGCAGAACGGTGGGCAAATTAATTCTCCTCTCAAGTCCTTGTCTAATAGAGGGAGTGGAATTAGACTTGACCTCCAAAGTCCCTTCCAAAAACACCAACTCCTACTGGGCAACAGTCAAGTCTCTGTGGGCATGCTACACTAGCACAGTGCTAAAACTGACTCTTTTCACTCATTTATTCACTTCACTCATCTTGCCTTGCCTAATCCTGCTTTTATGTCCCGAAAAGACTGGTCCCCTGTTTGGGGCCCCTTTCACACCCAAGATTTGGGGGTAGGATTTTTCCCACCTCCTTTAGATCCTTTCTTTTATTATCACTTACAATTTGGAATTGTGGGAAAAGAAGCCTAAATTGTTAGCCTGTCTGTGACTCAGACCAACCATTCTGGAAAGTACTTTGAAATATGTTAAAAAAAAATTGACCAAAACATCTGTCCTTTGATATATCCATATGCCACTATTAGGCACATATTTCAGGGAGATCAAAGATAGGTTTGAATATACACCAAAATTTTTAGCACAAGTAATAAATAAGTGCAAGTAAGTTAGTGCCCATCAATTGAGAAACAAGTAAACAAAGCATGACACATAAATGTAATGGAATTTTGCTGCTCCATAATAAAGGATGGCTATGAAGACTAGAGAAGCATAATGCAAATAAGCAGAACTACATAAGCAACATGTACAACTATGTACAATGTATACAATATAAAAATGAAAAAAAAAATGAGACAATTACAAGGACCCAAGCTTGATTTTGAAGAAGGGATATGACCAACAAACTCCTTCCCTTTTTAGAGGCAGAGTACTGTGAATGTAAAAAAATGATATACTGTTGTCCTCAGCTGATGTGGCTAGTTTTGAATAGTTTTTTATCCTTTTTTCTCTGGAAGGAGGAAGAGTGATTGAAAAATGAAGGTATTATAGATTTAAGAGTTTCCCTATCAGCTTCTCAGAACTCTGCTAACCTTTTCCCTTCTAATGTTTTCAGATCATCTAGTTACACAGCAAAATCAAAATATGATAGCCTGAAGGGAGAAGGGAAGAAAATAAGAATTTATATCACATTTAATATCTTCCAGACATGTTTTACAGATATTCTTTCATTTGGTCCTAACCTAGAGAGTAGGTGCTATTATCCCTATTTGACAGATGTGGAAATTGAGGGAGAAGTTGTGACTTGTCCAAGATCACAGAGCTAAAAAGTGACAGGCAGAATTCTGCAATCAAGTTTTCAAGATTCCAGGCCCAGTGTTTTAATCATTTTACCATCTGGCTGCTGATAGTGTCTATTACTTGCACTTCTTTGTTGAGGTATGTGGGAATGAGACAGTTCACCTGTGAAACACTGCATGTCATTTTTTTTCCATGTACTGATTTGCTTTCATTTTTAAAAAATCTTTTAAAAAGAGATGGCTTTCTGAGACGGGGAAGAGATCTAGAGGAAAATAAAGCCCTCGTAAAAACAAGAGATGTCATCAATCCAAAACTTTTTTAAGACTAATATACATAATATATATTGGATTTATCATATATTTTAACATATTTTACATGTACTGGACTACTTAACATCTAGGGGAGAAGGTGGGGAAAAGGAGGGAAAAATTTGGAACAGAAAGTTTTGCAAGGATCAATGTTGAAAAATTACCCATGCATATGATTTGTTAATAAAAAAAAAAAGTAACATATTAACTGCTTACTTTCTCAGCACCTTCTCCTTAAAGCCCTCTCTCACAATCCAGCTTCTACTCACTACAGTTTTGTCAACATTGCTGTTATCATCCCTTGAGTTCAAAGCATCTCACCTGGACTATTCTAAATAACATCTCCTAGTCTCCCCATCTCCAGTCAACCCTCCACAGTTGCAAGGCAGATCAGAGGCAGTAGAAATGGGTTGTATTTGGAATTCCCACATCTGAGTTCCAAACACTTTACTTCCTGTATGATCTTAGGGCAACTTTACCTCTCTGAGCTTCAGAGGTTTCATTACCCATAAAATGAGAAAGTTAAACTAGATAACCTCCAATATCTGTTATAGTATGATCTTATGAATATTCCTAAGCAAAGTCCCCATCACATCACTTCCTTGTTTAAAAATCTTCAAGGTCATTATCATTTTAATAAAAAAAATTTTCCAGTTATATGTAAAGACAAATCCTCCCCCCAAGACAGCAATTTGATATAGGCTATACATGTAGCACTCTTCTTTCATGCTTATTTCCCTCATATGTCACATGCTTCCATCATGTAACCTTGTTCAAGACTTCCTGCTTCTGTACCTTAGCCCCTGCTGTGCCTCTACCTTTCTCAAGGCACTTATATCCTACTTTGCATTTAATTTTAATTTTTTAAATTAACTTTTTAATTTAAATGACTTTATCTCTCCAAGATGTTTAAAAGCAATGACTCCATTTTTTCCTTTGTCTTCCTCAGTTTCTAGAGCAATGTCTTGTGCATATGATAGACAACAAGCAGTCATTTTTATTCTAAATCACAAGGTCATAGTTTTGACATTTGGGGCATTGAGTAGTGGGGACATTTGGGTATGACTGTGTAAGACAACTAGAAATGTAGACAGACAGGGAAAATGAGAAGGTGGCGCAGATTAGCAAGTGGTAACTGGTAACAAATAACAAGCACTTCCCAAACTCAGGATTGCTTCTACTCCCCACACTAGAAAAGGGACAACAAAAAGAAACCATTCTCCAACAAGTTTATTTCTCCTGAAACCCAAACCCAATTCAGATTTGGAAGACAGAACTACAGATGGATCAATGAAGAAGTTAGTCATTAACTTGCAAGTCAAGATAGAACTTAAAAACACTGACTCTTTGGACATCATCTACAAACTCAGACTGTGCCCCTCTCTCCCCCCAAATCATAGGGCCCTTAATGCAGGCCAAGGAACTTTGTCCCATGAAACCTAAGATTTGCAGGGCTGCAGTGGGGAATGTTAACACAGACTTTCTTGGAAGCCCTATCCAAATTTGCTGCATGCCATCTCTTCTGCCCACTTCCTGCATTCCCCAAAGAGGAAACCCAGTCTTGGGAAATTTTCCAGGCTTGGAATAGATTTTGGCATCTTATATTAGTCATAATATTGGGTCAGAAGTGGAGAGTATGGGAGGAATTCTGGGGGTTGTTTCTTGGCTCGTGTTCTTAAAACACAAATGGAAAAGCCCAGAATGCTTTCCCTCTACCACTCTTAGCCTTTCCTGTTTGTCCTTGATGGTAGTTCCTACCCTCTCTGATTATCCTCATGCTATCTCTATTTCTACAGTTTTCATATTTTTTCATTAGACCAAGTGCAAGAGCGGGGATTTTGATTTTTGTGTCCCAAGCACTTAGCACTTGCTTTAGCACAATGCCTGGCATAGAGCAAGTTTTTACTGTTTATTGTCTGACAAACACTAAAACTGAACTGGAGAAAACTGAACTGAACCTCCCTACCTCTGGTCTCAAACCTTAAAGAACTTTCTTTGTTTATAGTATTCAGCACGATATATCAGTGCTGATCCTGCCAGAGGTCCAAGCCCCTTGTTACCTAAAATTTGCTATTTATAACAGCAGGTCTGCATCATACTCTTCTACAAAGTCACATTTGTATAAGAGAGATTGTTTGCAAACGAGCCAGATGCCTGTGGCAGATATCCACCTCTTTCTTGAAATGGAATATTTCAACTAGTTCAGGGAAAGAAACAAAAGCACCTATTGCAAGGTTAAGACCTCAGCCCATTCCCCTAAAAAGTGACAAGCTTTAATATAACCAACTGGTTAATGGCTCAGCTCAAGAAGTTCCAGAGTCCCTACAAATTCTCAGTGTTCAGGGCTCTGAGGAAATTGTACACAAGGCTCAGCTCTTTCAAAGGAGCCCAGAACTTCAGAAGTCAGGTGGGAAATAGGTGTGCCAGTTGTAGCTCAGGAGCTGATCCAAGCCTAAGGCAGAGGCCTCTGGGGCTGGAAGCTATAGACCACTATGGAGTAGTAGTGCCCAAAGTCTCCACAGCCCTTCAAAGGAGCTCCTGGTCAGTTTGTTGAAAGTTGTTGTGGCTCAGGTTCCAAGAGCCAGGGCCCATCAGAGTGACTTCTGAGGAAGGGCCAAGGAAGCTGTGTCCCCGGCAATTGTCGAATACAGTCCTAGAAGCTTGGCAAGAGCAGAGAACAGGACAGGTTGCTGCTATAGCCCTGAGTAAGACAGCCACCCCAATATGGGGCTTGCTGTCACACCAAAAGAAGAAAGTTCATCACCATGGCAATACCAGCCTCCAAGCCCACTGAGGGAAAGGAAAATAGGATCAGGACCCCACTGGCCAGACGGTTATCAATATTGCCTGAGACTTGGAGGAAACTGAACATCTCATCTCTCCACCCTGGCCCTCAAAATGTCTGCTGACACTAGGGAACAAAAAAAAAAAAAAAAAAGAGATTATCATCAGTAATGAACTAGAGTCCCTATCCCACACTCCTCTTCTTCATAATCCCATTATCCACCTATAACAAAAATTATTATAATAGTGATGATGATGGTGGTGGTGGTGGTGGTTGGTGGTGGCAACGACAACGATAGGAAGCATTTACATAGAACCTATTATGTGCCAGGCTCTGTGAGCTAAGAACTTTACAAACATTATCTCATCTGATTCTCACAATAATGTTGGGTCCTGGGTGTTACTATTATCCTCATTTCTGAGATGATGAAACTGAGGCAAACAGAGATTAAGTGTCTTGCCCAGCTTAACACTAGTCAGTAAATATCAGAGGCCTCATTTGAATTCAGGTTTTCCTGACTCCAGATCAAGTACTCTATCTACTGCATCATTTTGGTCTAAATTAGGAAAAATATGGCATAAAAAAAGAAACCGAGGCAGCAAGGACAATAAAGAGACCCAGGCATTGACTCCCTTGCTCAGGATTCCTTGTTGTCATCTTCTGAAGAATCTGCTAGTTTGCTTGGTCCCCACAGAGCTTGGATTGTTTTGTTCTGGCCTCAATGATCTGAGGCTAGTAAGATTTCCAGGGGGAAACTGCCACCATTTTCTTCTTGACTCTACTTGGTTCAAAGAGCCTAGTAAAAAGATATCTCCTCCCTTATGGATCCCTGGTGCTGCAACCTCTGTCTATTTCAACAATACGTTTCAGGCTCCAGAAGCAGCACCTTCTCCATCTCTTTACTGACATCCCACACTGAACCACTTCAAAAAGAAAAAGTTGAATAGTAGCTTTTATTATCACCAGTCTATCTGGACTTTAGCAAGATCCCCACCTCCTGGCAGAAATAATTTACTACACAGGCAAAGAAGGGAATTCAATAAAGACAACAAAATACAATGAAAAGAAAGGAGAGAGATTTGGACAAGCCAACATGCTAAAAATATTTTCTACTTTCTATCACAGGAAAAATGATTGAGAAGGGAACCAGAAGGAAACTCTGAAATTATCTAGTTGTCCCCCTAATTTTAAGGAGGAAAAATGAAGCATCAAGAGGTGATGAGTGACCCAAAGTCACAAAGGTAATAAGTAGCTAAATCTAGTGCCTTTCCATTATACCATATTCTATGAAAGGCAATTTTAGTACAATAAAAAGAATACTGAATTGAGAATTTTAAGGCCTAGATTCAAATCCTCACTACAACACTTACTAGCTGTGTGACATCCAAGCATATCACCAAATGTCTCTGAACAAAATTCCTCATGTAAAATGAATAAAAACTATTTACTATACAGGATTATATTGAGGAGGGAAGCAGGGAAATTGGAAGACCAATTGCTCTGCTTAAGGGGGTCTTTTTTTTTTTTTTTTTTTTAAAGATGAAAGCATCTGACTGGGAACATCCAAATAAGCTATCAAAGAAATCCATCACCATTTACAAGTCACCAAGCCAATTTACAACCCCTAGGTTTTTGTGTGGATAACAGGAAGAGGAAGCAGAGTTAGAAAGAAATTGTTCTCCTTGTTTTTTTCAGGCACCAGCTACACTTTGAATGGGAGGCAAAGTACCTTGTTAAAGGGGAAGGCCCAAACGTTTAAACTATAACAAGGCAGCTTTTCTGTCTTGCCCTTAGAGATAAATTCATTTGTTTCCCTCATATCTCCTTTAGATCTTCCCTTTTCTAATTTTCTTTATCTTCCTATGCTATGTTTATTCAACTTAGATTTCTGAAAACAGTTAATAGTTAAAAAATCCCTCACACCTCCCAACCCACTAAGTATTCCTAAAGAACAACACATCCATCACCAATGAAGAAAAAGGCAAAGCAAGAGTTTACTGTGACATAAATCCTGCCCTCTGTGAAAGACCTAAAACTTCAGCATAAAGAATTTTTAAGAGAGGAAAAAGAGAAACAGTTATCATTTGCTAATCCCCAAAGATTATACTTAATGAGTATTGAGTATTTGCAGAGATCTCTGATTGTATAAAGGATCTGGAGTCAGAAGATCTGGTTCTAATTCTGGCTCTACTTACTATGTGACCTACCTTCTGAATCTTTTTTCTCTGAACTCCAACACTGAAATAAGGGGATTGAACTACATGATCTCCAATCTATCTTCTAGTTTCAAATACTATGACACTATGAGTTTGAGAGAGCCTAAAGTTGGAGAAAAAAAACCATAAAGGTGCACCTTACCCCTTTTAATTAGTACAGATCCTGAAGACAAATGCATTGTAGGGTATTAAAAAAACTTGCAGATATGAAGGCAAAAATCAAGATCTTTGAAACATCATGCAGGAAAGAAAGGAGTCAGAAGATTAGAGGGAAATGTCCTTTTCAAAAAAATGAACAAAGAAAGATTCTGGAAATTTAAAAACTACACAACAATCCTTGGAAAACTTATAAATTCTTCAATGGATAAGAGAAATACTAAGATTCAGCATGGATTAACTAGGAACAAGTCATGTCAAACTAATCTTATTTGCTTTTCTGAAAGGGTTACTATCAGATGGTAAAACGGGAATGCCAGATATATACTGCATTGATGCCAACAAAATAATTTGACAACTCTTATTCCCGAAGACATGACAGAAGTCATATAATTTAATAAACTGTATCCAAAGTATTTTTTTAAATACTCAAAGTATTCTTTAATGAATCAATCACAACTGGAGGTTATTCTCTTCTCTAGAAGTATATTGTCTTTGTTTTGTACAATATTTTTATCGATCATATGGATTAAAGTGACAAAATCTTCAAAATTACAAATAATAAAATTAGAATGCACCAAACAAATTAATGACTGCATGAAACAACAAGAAATACTACAACAAAGTCAAAGGATTGAAAAAATATGAAAATGAGTTACCTGATATCAAAGAAAAAACAAACTGCTCTGCAAACCACGGCAAGAAGGTAAATTTATAATCACCAAACTCTTTGAAAACAATAATTTTGTTTAGACACATTTAAAAAAATCATAAATGAAAACTGTCCGATTTATTATAATAAGAAGGGAAATGAAGATAGAAAAAATTCACTTATCACCTTTTGAAGGAAACAACATAAAGGGAAAATTCCAGGAGAATCATAGCCAAAATCCAGAACTTCCACATCAAATAAAAACCACAGCAATCATCCAGCAAGAAGCATTCCAAGTACCAAATAACCAGTCAAGATTACAAAAAAACCCAGCAATTTCTAATAAAAACCAGATATTCTAGAATACAGTTATTTGAAAAGGCCAGTGATACAAACTCACAAACAAGAATAATTTACCCATCATGGCTGAATATAATCCTACTGGAAGGAGAGGAGAAAATAAATATTTAATACTTTAGAACTTTCAAGCCTTTCTGATGAAAAAAAACAGAGATGAAATATGAAAGTTAGAAAGAAACTAAGAAAGTCAAATTTAGCTGAGCAATTAGAAAGAGCTGTATGATAATGCAGTGCTAACATTCTAATGGGAAAAAAAGAAATAAGTGTTCCTTCACAACCTTAATGTTTTCAAAGGGCAGTGAGGGAATTAAAGAAGAAAAACAGAGGACTTGAGGGTAGATTGATTCTGTTCTTAGGGTTTTAAAGAAAGAAATAAGGATGTGAGGAGGAAAAAAGGGCTAGAACTTGCTATTTCTCAGAAAGTGTGAGAATAAACATGGAAGAAATAGTGAGGGGAGGTAATATTAGATGAACCTGATTCTTATCTGAAATTAACAAATGAACATGTATACCACAATGTGGTACAGAAATAGGTCCAAATCAGCAGGGAGAAAATTTGGTAAAAGAGCAATAGGGATGAGGAAGAAGTTAAGCAGATGATACCAGAGAAGGAATACCTGAAAGGAAAATAAATTTCATGCCAAGAGTAAAGAGTTATTATTAACTGGCAACCATTAATTAACTTGTATTAATTAAGGGCTATGATTAAGCTGTAAGCAGTGATTTAAAAAAAAAAAAAAAAAGTGACCAGAGAATTCTGGGAAGAAGAAACTCATATAAAACAGAAAAAGGACAATCTGTACAAGAAAAACTTTCAAAGATGGAGTAATTCTGATCAAGTAACATTCAACCCAGTCTATAGTGGACCTTTCAATAAAGTGTATTCTTCACCTCCAAACAGGTGAGACTCAAAGTGCAAAAAATGACATACATTTTTGGACATGGCAACTGCATGGATTTATTTTGTTCAACTCTGCTTATTTATAACAAGTCTTTTTTCCCCCTTTATGTTTTAAATTGGGAGAATGAAATGGGATAGAAACAGCAATGCCCAAAACAGGGCTATTGAATCATGTTTTGAAAAATATAGAAGCAAAGGAAGTTCAAAAGGAAGCACAGACAAGACAATTTAGAAAGTTAGCAAATATAATTTATTACAAGCTTAAAATGAAAAGCATGTAGATTTGCTGATGATATAATGCCTTACTTAGAAAATCCTACAGAAGGATGGTTTACCTCTCAGACCTGTGGAGGGGGAAGGAATTTGTGACCAAAGAAGAACTAGAGGTCATCATTAATCATAAAATAGGTAAGTTTGACTATATCAAGTTGAAAAGTTTTTGTACAAACAAAATGAATGCAGACAAGATTAGAAGGGTAGCAGTAAACTGGGAAAATATT
The DNA here is from genome assembly GCA_023553655.1 of Myrmecobius fasciatus. Classification (NCBI taxonomy): domain Eukaryota; kingdom Metazoa; phylum Chordata; class Mammalia; order Dasyuromorphia; family Myrmecobiidae; genus Myrmecobius; species Myrmecobius fasciatus. Next base: position 582 of record JAJPUD010006693.1, on the reverse strand, counting down.
TTTACATCCAAAGGTTCTGATAAAGGCCTCATTTCTAAAATATATAGAGAATTGACTCAAATATATAAGAATTCAAGCCATTCTCCAATTGACAAATGGTCAAAAGATATGAACAGACAATTTTCAGACGAAGAAATTGAAACTATTTCCGGTCACATGAAAAGGTGCTCCAAGTCACTATTGATCAGAGAAATGCAAATTAAGACAACTCTGAGATACCACTACACACCTGTCAGATTGGCTAAAATGACAGGAAATGATAATGATAGCTGTTGGAGGGGATGTGGAAAAACTGGGACACATACATTGTTGGTGGAACTGTGAACGGATCCAACCATTCTGGAGAGCAATTTGGAGCTATGCTCAAAGAGTTATCAAACAGTGCATACCCTTTGACCCAGCAGTGTTTCTACTGGGCCTATATCCCAAAGAGATTTTTAAGGAGGGAAAGGGACCCACATGTGCAAAAATGTTTGTGGCAGCCCTTTTTGTAGTGGCAAGAAACTGGAAATTGAAAAGATGCCCATCAATTGGAGAATGGCTGAATAAATTATGGTATATGAATGTTATGGAATATTATTG